>CAAKHF010003320.1:25604-40959 GCA_901007745.1 Hippocampus kuda
CATACTGGTGACGCACGCGGGCACCAACCGCTTGCACCAGCAAGCGCATGGGTTTGCCCTGAACGGCGGCATAGCCTTTGACCCGCAGGATGTTCAGCTCATTCGCCAGCCGTTCGATATTGGCGACCAGCGCGGCGGGGTCGGTCTGTTCCGGCAGCTCAACGATGATGCTTTCGAAATCGTCATGTTCGTGGTCGTGGTGGCCGTCGTGATGGCTGGGACGCGCCTCCATGTCATCCTCGGCGGCGGCTTCCAGCCCCAGAACGACGCGCACATCGACGGCGCCTTCGGCGACCTCGACGACGGGCAGGGGGCGGGGGGCTTCGGCTGCAATGATCTCTTTGGCTTTGGCGACACCTTCGGGACCGGCCAGATCGGGCTTGGTCAGCAGGATGATATCGGCGCAGGAGATCTGATCCTCGAACACCTCGGACAGGGGCGTTTCATGGTCGATCGAATCGTCCGCTATGCGCTGGGCATCCACCGCCTCGACATTGGGCGCAAGCCGACCGGCGGCGACCGCCTCGGCATCGGCCAGCGCGATCACGCCATCGACAGTTATTTTCGACCGGATATCGGGCCAGTCGAACGCTTTCAGCAGAGGTTTCGGCAACGCAAGCCCCGAGGTTTCGATCAGGATGTGATCGGGGCGCGGCTCCAGCGCCATCAGCGCCTCAATCGTCGGAATGAAATCATCAGCGACGGTGCAGCAGATGCAGCCATTGGCCAATTCCATGATGTTCTCCGCCGGGCAATCCGGGATGGCGCAGGATTTCAGGATATCGCCATCCACACCGACATCGCCGAACTCATTGACCACAACGGCCAAACGCTTGCCCTGCGGGTTCTGCATCAGGTGTTTGACCAGCGTGGTCTTGCCCGAGCCCAGAAAGCCGGTGATCACGGTGACGGGCAGTTTTTCGAGATTGCTCATTCTCAGGCTCCAATCGGGGGAATACGGGCCGCACAGTTTTTGCGGAAATGTTCAGGGCGTTCGCGCCATTTCACCAACCCGTCTTCGGTGGCGAGGTATTTGGTGACGCCTTCGACAATCGTGTCGACATGGTCGTTTTCATTCAGGTGTTCGTACACAAAGGTCCAGCGTTCAGGCCCCCCGCGCAACACGATGGAGCAGCCCTCATTACAATTTGACAGGCACTCCACCGCTTTCAGGGTAATGCCCTCGGGCAGGTCGGCCTGTTCCAACGCCTTGTGCAGCAAGGTGCCGGGCCGCTGAGCGTCATCCTCGATGGGCAACCCGCGCCGGCAGGTGGTGCAGACCAGCAGTTCAACAGGTGCGGTCTCGGTCATGTCTCTCATCCCCCCAAATCCTCTTCGTGGGGGACGGGGTTTCATGCGGGCCACGCGTTGCGACATGGACCCGACACCGGAACACCCCGTCCGGTTACATCTTCGGGCGCTGGCAGGTCTCCCGGCTTGCGGATGTCAGAGGCTTTGCTCTGGCAGATGTCCCGCCTTCCCGGCCTGTCTGGCCAGTGGCTTTGGGCACCCTCTCCGGTCACGGTCGCGGGGGCGGCTGCGTTTGACGGATATCCGCTGACGCATTCCCTTTTCATCCTCTGTCGAGGACACCAACGGATCGGACATGCGGCACGGTTACGGTGCTTGTCAAGCACGTTGCTCTCTACTGTGAGCCAGGGTGCAAAAAAGCGACCTGTGGGGGTCGCTGGGCGGCATGACGGGGCAGGGGGTGTCATGTTGGCATGAGCCAAGCGACGAATTAGGGAGACGCGCGAAATGAAAGTTGGATTTATCGGACTGGGAAATGTCGGAGGCAAGCTTTCGGGGTCACTGCTGAGAAACGGCATCGATCTCACGGTGCATGATTTGAGCGCCGAACTGGTTGACGAGTTTGTTGCCAAGGGCGCAAAGGCGGCTGAAAGCCTCGCCCAGTTGATGCGCGATTGCGATGCGGTCATCACCTGCCTGCCATCGCCTGCTGCCTCGGACGCGGTGATGCAGGAGATGTTGCCCGAGGTCGGACCGGGCAAGATCTGGATGGAAATGTCCACCACCGATGAGGCCGAGGTCAAACGTCTTGGTGCGATGGTGATCGAATGTGGCGGCGCAGCTGTGGACTGCCCCGCATCCGGTGGCTGTCATCGCGCCGCGACCGGCAATATCTCGATCTTCGCCGGCTGTGATCGCGACACGTTCGATCGTATCCTGCCCTTCCTGACCACGATGGGGCGACGGGTTCTGCACACCGGAGAGCTGGGTTCGGCTTCGGTCCTGAAAGTGCTGACCAATTATCTGGCCACAGCCAATTTGATCACCTGCGCAGAGGCGTTGGTGACCGCCAAGGCGGCCGGAATGGACTTGAACACCACATATGAAGCCATCAAAATCTCATCGGGGACGTCATTTGTGCATGAAACCGAAAGTCAGGTCATCCTGAACGGCTCTCGCGATATTTCCTTCACGATGGACCTTGTGAAGAAGGATATAGGCCTGTTTCAGGACGTCGCCGACCGAGCGGGCGTGCCGCTTGAAATCAACCCCGTGATGATCAAAATCTTCGAGGACGGCATCGCCCGTTTTGGTGACCGGGAACTCTCCCCAAACATCATCAGACGGCTCGAAGAGGCCACGGGCCTCGACATTCGCGCGCCCGGTTTCCCACCCGAAATGGCGGATGACGAGCCGGAAGAACCGGGATACGAGGTCGTTCCGCAGGGCCGTGTGTCTTAGCAGGCGGTCCTTGCTTATACCTCTGGATGGACCCCTGATGGGGTCCATTTGTTTTTCGGGGCCGCGATACGTTTCACCAGCGCCAACTGCGCCCCAACTACTGGCGGCGACGCGTGAAATCTGCCGGACTCGAGCGCTGGGTGAGATAAATTTGTTTTATATCAAGGGGTTTTGGTAGAGTGGTGGGCGACCCTGGAATCGAACCAGGCGTGCGTCTCCGCGAGGGAGTTACAGTCCCCTGCCACACCTTGCGGCCTGTCGCCCACTGTCAGGCGTTGCACCCGACGTGGAGGCGTGATTACTAGCGCACCAAAGGAGCGTCAACAGGAAAATACGGCTTTGACGCAGGAAAGCGAATTCACGGCCCGGAGGCCCTCAGAATGAAAAAACCCAAGTGGGTTGTCGAAAAGGAACAGGCACGAAAAGCGGCGGCGGCCGAGACGGTTTGGCTGTTTGGTCTGCACGCTGTGCGCGATGCCCTGATGAACCCCAAACGCCAGAAACTGTGCCTGATTGTGACGCGAAACGCACGGGACAAGCTGGTTGAAGCCATTGAATTTGCAGGGATTGAGGTCGAGATGGTTGATCCGCGCAAGTTCAACGCGCCGATCGACGCGGGTTCTGTGCATCAAGGCGCGGCGCTTGAAGTTAAGCCGCTGGAGTGGGGCGGTCTGGCCGAGAATTGCATCGGACGGGAACATCCTCGTGTGATCTTGCTGGACCGCGTGACTGACCCGCATAACGTGGGAGCGATTCTTCGTTCGGCCGAAGTGCTGGGTGCCAGCGCCGTCATCGGGACCCGGCACCACTCGGCCCCGGAAACCGGGGCGCTGGCAAAAACAGCCAGTGGCGCATTGGAACGCCAGCCCTATCTAAGGGTGCGCAACCTGGCCGATGCCATAACCGAGCTTCAGTCGATGGGGTTTCTGGTGCTGGGCCTGGATGGCGAGGCGGATGAAACCATCGAGGCGGCACTCGGGGATCAAAGGGATCGGCCCGTGGCGCTGGTCTTGGGGGCTGAGGGGCCGGGATTGCGGCAAAAGACCAAGGAAACCGTGAATCAGTTGGTGAAAATTGACGCATCTGCGGGCTTTGGATCGCTGAATGTCTCAAATGCTGCCGCAATCGCCCTATATGCTTCTCGGCACCATTAGACAGGAGAGTGCTATTTCCGCACCGTCCAAAATCGCCACCTGCTGTTATTGCGGCACGCGGGCTGCCCTGGTTCTGACCGGGAAGAACCGGCACGAGCTGAGCTGTTCAAGCTGCGGTGCGCCTCTGCACAACCTTAAAATGTTGCCAAAGCGCAAGATTCAGAAATCGCAGCCCGCACGCCCTGCGATCAGTCACTCGACGCCTCCGAAAACCCGAAAAAAGAAAAAGAAAAAAAGCACGCTTTACCGCGTTCTGGATGAGGCCTGGGATATCATCGAAGATATCTTTGACTGACACGCCATCCCTTTGGCAACGATGTTCACATCCACGTCAGCGGGGGTTTCATACAGGTATAAAAGTTGCATCTTAGGTCCTCGATTCTCTGGTACGGGTTCTGAATGCCAAGCCGCCGTTTCATATTCGGTTTACTGACCGCCATTGCCCTTGCGCCTGCAGCATCGGCGCAGGACAAACCTGTCTATTTTGCGACCGACGGGGCCGCTATGGCGGGGTATGATCCTGTGTCTTATTTCGACAGCGCTGCTCCGGTTCTTGGCGAGCCCGGCATCGCCGTGACCTGGAAAGGGGCCGAGTGGCATTTTGCGTCTCAGGAAAACCGTGAGCGGTTTGAAAGCAACCCGCGCGCCTTTGCGCCTCAATTCGGGGGCTATTGTTCCTATGCGATGGCAAATGGTGTTCTGAAAAGCACCGACCCGACGGCTTGGCAGGTCGTGGATGGCCGACTGTACCTGACCCATTCGCCCGCAGTTGAGCGGATCTGGGAACAGGACAGAACCGAATACATCCATCTGGCCGAAGAAAACTGGCCGGTCATCCTGTACGAAGACTAGGTCGACTTACGATTTTTGTGAAAAGTCATCACAAAATTGAGCGTCTCCTCTTTTTTTTAACTGAATCATGCCTAAATGTCACAGTGACCGCGGAACGGAACTGCCGCGGGTCATTTCACTGTCCCTCGTTCCAACAACTGGCGCCCAAGGCTTCTTGGGCGCTTTTTTCTTTTTGGAGCGTGTGATTAGGATGCGGCCATGGCTGACTACTCCGACGATCATCTGAAAACCATCCTGCAACGTACCAAAACCATAGCGGTGATTGGGGTGTCGATGAACCCGGTGCGGCCCAGCTATTACGTGGCGCGCTATCTTTCGTTGAAAGGCTATATCGTTATCCCCGTTAATCCGGGCCATGCGGGTAAGGAGTTGTTCGGGCAAACGGTGCGCGGCGCCTTGTCCGAGATCTGTGAACCTGTCGATATGGTCGATATCTTCCGACGCTCCGAGGCTGTTCCACCCATCGTTCAGGAGGCTTTGGAGGTATTTCCAAGACTCCGCACGATCTGGATGCAGATTGGGGTCGAGCATCCACAGGCTGCCGAGGCGGCGCAGGCCCGTGGGATAGATGTGGTGATGAACCGTTGCCCTAAAATCGAATACCAGCGCCTGTTTGGCGAGCTACGCATGGGCGGGTTCAGTACCGGTATCATCTCATCGAAGCTTTGAACCTAGTTGGCGACATAGGGTTTCAGCCGCACCACCTGCGCTTGACGACGCTTTTCCAGAACAACGTCGCGCGGCACCCAGTCATATCGGCTGTCGTCTGACAGCGGAGACCAGAACAAAACCCCTCCATAGCGCCAGGGATCCAGCACAACGCCCTCGTACATCGAATCTCCGGCGCGGCTGATGATCGCCGTGCTGTGATCGATGCGGAAAGGGTTGTCGGCATTGGCGATGGCGCGATGCAGCGTGAGTGTTTCGAACTGTTCCTGCTTCAACCGGCGCTCGATATCTTCCGCCCAGTGCCAGCACAGCCCGCGCGGGCGCAGCCCTTGGTTGACCTTCGTGTTGTGGATCAGTGGGGGATCGGTGATCTGATATTCCTGTGCCAACTGGGCGGTATAGGCATAGGCGATCCGGGCGGCGCGGTCGGCCTCTTCCGGGTCAACGCCGGGCCCCAATTCCCGAATTTCGGTCGCAAGTCGCTGGACTTCATCGCCGGTCTGCGGGGGAGGGGCAGCGCAAGCCCCCAAAGTCACAAGGGCCAGAACAAAGGCCAAAGCTCTGATCATTCCGAATTCCCATATTGGCGTCCCGAAGGATCATAAGGCTGGGGCGGTCAGATCGGAACCCTGCTTAGCGCGCAGCCTTTTCCGCGATGCCGCTGGTCCCCTGACGCCGTTCGAGTTCAGCCAGCACGTCATCCAGCGCTACATCGCGCGCGGCCAGCATCACCAGAAGGTGATACAGCACATCCGCCGCCTCGGAGGTCAGCTTGTCCTTGTCGCCTTTGACAGCCTCAATGATCGCCTCAACGGCTTCTTCACCGAATTTCTCGGCACATTTCTCGGGACCTTTTGCCAACAGCTTGGCGGTCCAGCTCGAGTCTGGATCAGCACTTTTGCGTGCTTCGATGGTCGCGGCAAGATCGTGGAGAATGCTCATGTCAGCCTCATAGGGATACCCGCTGCGGCCATGTGTTCCTTGGCCTCGCGGATGGTGTATTCGCCGAAATGGAAGATCGAGGCGGCCAGAACTGCGCTCGCCCCGCCCTCGGTCACACCTTCGACCAGATGATCGAGATTGCCAACACCGCCACTGGCGATCACTGGCACGTCAACCGCATCACTGATCGCACGGGTCAGGGGCAGGTTGAATCCGGCCTTCGTGCCATCTCGGTCCATCGACGTCAGCAGGATTTCCCCGGCACCTTTGGCGACAACCGTCTTGGCGAACGCGACCGCATCAATCCCTGTGGGTTTGCGCCCGCCATGGGTGAAGATCTCCCATTTGCCGGGGCTGACGGTTTTGGCGTCGATGGCGCAGACGATGCACTGGCTGCCAAACTGGTCCGCCGCCCCGGCGATGACATCCGGATTGGCCACGGCGGCCGAGTTGAAACTGACCTTATCCGCCCCCGCCAACAGCAGCGCACGCACGTCGTCCTTGGTGCGCACACCGCCACCCACGGTTAGGGGCACAAAGCATTGTTCCGCCGTGCGCTGGACCACATCGAACATAGTGCCGCGGTTTTCATGGGTGGCGTGGATGTCTAGAAAACAGATCTCATCCGCGCCTGCTGCGTCATAGGCTTTGGCCGATTCCACCGGATCGCCCGCATCGCGCAGGCCGACGAAATTGACGCCTTTGACCACGCGGCCATCAGCGACGTCCAGACAGGGTATGATGCGGGTTTTCAGCATGGGCCATCCTTTGTTGCTGCACCTCTACCGGCAAAGCCCCGCCGATGCCAGACTTGTGATTGCCCCAAGGCGCAAAGCTGTGAAAACTTGGGTGAAATTCACAGAAGGAAGCCCAATATGCGTAAATTGATACTGGCAACTTTTCTGACCTTCGGAGGTTCGATGTCCGCAATGGCTGACGACATCATCAAGGTGCCCACCGACAAATCCGTGACCGAGGCGCTGGATGCGCTGGAGGCTGCGGTCGGCAATGCGGGCGCAACGGTTTTTGCCCGCGTGGACCACGCGGCGGGGGCTGAAAAGGTCGGGCTGTCCATTCCGGCCAATCAGGTTCTGATCTTCGGGAACCCCAAATTGGGCACGCCCGCCATGCAGATCGACCCGCGTGCGGGGCTGTTTCTGCCCCTGAAAGTGCAGGCCTATGAGGATGCAGAGGGTCAGGTCTGGCTGACCTATGAAGACCCCAAGGAAACGATGGATGAGCTTGATGACGTTGAGAATTCACCTGTGGTCGAAAAAATGCAGGGCGCGCTGAAAAAGCTGACCGCTGCCGCAGCAGGTTAGGCCTGTTTAGGCAACGCGCTTGCGCGACCAACACGTGCACGCGCATTGCGGGCAATCAGGATGTGAAACGGCAGGATCGCGGCCAGATACAACCGCCCGCCCAGATTGTGCCTGCGCACCCAGGTCGCCAATGTTACCCGCCCGTTCTCCGACAGGACGGACACCCGAAAATCGAGATGCCGGTCGTTGAACCCTGCAATCACCTCGGTTTCGCCGTCATGTTCGACCGGAAAAATCCCAAGCTTGTCCGGGGCGTCGGGGCCGGTACGGCTGAGCCCGAAAGGGGCAACCAAAAGGCCGCGCAGCCTAACCAGCGCCGTCGCCCATGCCGGGAATTTGGTGATGATTTCAGCCGCTTGCCGCGCAGGCTTGTCTGATGCGACGCTAAAACAATCCAGAAAATCGCCGTCTTGTCGCCGCTTGTGAAGCAGGCTGGAGGCGGGCAGGTCGGATCGATGGACGCGCGTGTAGAACACCAGATTAACGTCTGAGCGCTGTCAGAGCCTCTTTCAGATCAATAGCCCCATCATACAGCGCACGTCCCGAAATCGCACCGTTCAGACCTGCGCCACAATCGCGCAGGGCGATCAGATCGGCGATAGACGATACACCGCCGGACGCGATGACCGGGATATCAACGGCCCGGGCCAGATCGGCGGTGGCGTCGACATTCGGGCCCTGCATCGCGCCGTCGCGGTTGATGTCGGTGTAGATGATCGCGGCGACGCCCGCATCTTCGAAACTGCGGGCCAGATCGGTGACCTGAACATCGGTTTCTTCGGCCCAGCCCTTGGTGGCCACCATGCCGTTGCGCGCATCGATTCCCACCGCGACCTTGCCGGGGAAGGCTCTGGCGGCCTCGCGCACCAGATCGGGGTTTTCGACTGCGACCGTGCCCAGAATCACCCGCGCCAAGCCCTTGTCCAGCCAGGTTTCGATTGTGGCCATGTCGCGGATGCCGCCCCCCAACTGCGCGGGAACGGCGCATTCCTTCAGGATCGCCTCAACCGGGGCGGCGTTCACCGGTTCACCCGCAAATGCGCCGTTCAGATCAACCAGATGCAGCCACTCACACCCCGCCTCGACAAAGGCTTTGGCCTGCGCGGTCGGGTCGTCATTGAACACGGTGGCCTTGTCCATTTCACCGCGCAGCAGGCGCACGGCCTGGCCGTCTTTGAGGTCGATGGCGGGGTAGAGGATCATATCGGCGGCCCTTTGCTGATTGCTGGCCGCGATATGGCATAAGCGGGGGGCGGGATGCAACGCGACCCTACGTCTTGCTTGCCCAATAGGGGTGTTGTGGACATGGTGTCGGAAAAACAGGGAGCAAAACTATGAAACAACATTTCGTACTTGCCGGTATCGCCGCGGTGCTGCTGGGTGCAACATCCGTGGCTGCCGATCCGGTCGACGGTATCTGGAAAACCGGCGCAGGCGATGACGGAGGCTATTTGCATGTCTCGATCGCCCCGTGCGGCAGCGCCATCTGCGGCACTATCGACAGCGCCTTCGATGCCGCAGGCAATCAGCAGGTCGGCTATGAAAACGACGGCAAGCAGATGATCTGGGACATGGTGCCCGATGGCAGCGGCAACTACAGCGGCGGCAACATCTGGGACCCCGAGGCCGACAAGACCTATAAGTCCAAGATGCAGTTGAAAGGCAACACGCTGGTTGTCAAAGGCTGCGTGGCTGGTGGTCTGATCTGCAAGGGTCAGGACTGGACCCGCGTTCAGTAAGCGACCGGCGTCCCGTCAGGGGCGCCAGTTCAGAAAATTACCGATCATGCGCAGGCCGACATCCTGGCTTTTTTCCGGATGGAACTGCATACCGATCATCGTGTCGCGGCCGATCACGGCCGTGACCTCCTGACCATACTCCACATAGGCCAGACGCTGCGCCGGGTCGGTGACCCGGAACTGATAGGAGTGCACGAAATAGACGTGATCGCCGGAGGTCACCCCGTCAAACACCGGGTGTGTGTTTTCCAGAACCAGATCGTTCCAGCCCATATGGGGCACTTTCAAAGTGCCGTCTGAAGGTTCTATCCGCACGACATCACCGCCGACCCAGCCCAGACCGTCCGTTTCGGTATATTCATGGCCTTTCGTGGCCATCAACTGCATGCCGACACAGATACCAAGGAAAGGACGGGCTTTGGTTTCAACCGCCTCGACCATGGCATCATAGATACCCTTGTGCCCGCGCAGCTCGGCGGCGCAGGCTGGAAAGGCGCCGTCACCCGGCAGAACCAAACGGTCGGCGCACGCGACAATGTCTGCGTCAGACGTGACGACAACTTCGCCCGCGTCAACCTCACGTGCCATACGCTGAAACGCCTTTTCAGCGGAGTGCAGGTTGCCGCTTTCATAGTCGATTATGGCGGTCAGCATTTAGAGAGCGCCCTTGGTGGATGGGATCGCATCCGCCTTGCGCGGATCGGTTTCCACCGCCAGACGCAGGGCGCGGGCGACGGCCTTGAACGCGGCCTCGGCGATGTGGTGGCTGTTGAAGCCGTGCAGCTGATCGATATGCAGCGTGATGCCCCCATGGGTGCTGAGCGCCTGAAAGAACTCACGCACCAATTCGGTGTCGAACGAGCCTATCTTTTGTGTCGGCAGGTCCACGTTCCAGATCAGGAACGGACGGCCCGACAGATCCAGCGCACAGCGTACCTGCGCGTCATCCATCGGCAGATGGCATTCTCCGTACCGGCGGATGCCCTTTTTGTCACCCAACGCCTGCGTCAGCGCCTGACCCAGGGCAATACCGGTATCCTCGACCGTGTGGTGGTCGTCGATGTGGTAATCACCCTTGGCCCGGATCGTCATGTCGATCAGCGAATGGCGCGCCAGCTGGTCCAGCATGTGGTCAAAAAACCCAACGCCGGTCTGGTTGTCATACTGGCCGGTGCCGTCCAGATTGATCTCGACCGAGATCTCGGTCTCGGCAGTCTGACGGCTGATCTTAGCGCTGCGCATGGGCGAATTCCTTTTGCTACAGGGGCGCTTATAGACGTGGACGGCCTGCCTATCCAGACCGCTTGACGCCTTCGCTGCAAACTGTTGCAGGGGATTGCACACAGGCGCGGCCCGTGCCAGCCTGCGCCCAACACGAACCAACAAGGCCCGGCCCATGTCCACCTGCGTTTTCATCCAGATCCGCTGCAAACCCGGCACCACGTACAAAGTGGCTGAAGAGATTGCGCTGCGCGAAATCCATTCCGAGCTCTATTCCACCAGCGGCGAATATGATCTGCTGCTGAAGCTCTATATTCCTGAATCCGAAGATGTGGGCCATTTCATCAATGAAAACCTGCTGGTGATTCCCGGTATCGAACGCTCATTGACTACGATGACGTTCAAGGCGTTCTAGCCCAACTCAAAGGTCGTCACGCCGAAGATTCGGTTCAGGTCGATATCGGGCTCATGGTCCGAATACATTCGCGCGGTTTCAAAGACCTTCTCCAACCCCAGCGCATCGGCCAGTGCAAAGGCATCCGTGTTGGGTTGGGGCATGTCGATAAACACCTCATGCATTGCGTGATCTTCGGCGATGGTGCTCAGGACCGAGGCCAGTAGCGCCTGCGCAATCTCAGTGCTATCTGCAAAAAGTGGCCCGATTTTGTAGCCGGTCTGGCACGGGCGCAGAGTCACATAACCTTTGACTACACCGTTTTCGGTGAAAACACGCGAAGCGTGGCTTGGCGCGCGCAGCCATTCAGCTAGGAAGACGCCGCGCGGGGCAGGGAACAGGGCCCGGTCATAGGCCATTAGGTCCTCTGAGATATCGGTCAGAGGGGTAATATCCGCACTCGCTTGCGCTCCAAGCGCAGCCAGCATTCCGGGCTTTGTTCCGCTAAAGCGGTAGTTGTTATAGGCAAAGGTAAAGCCGGATTTGCGATAGTTGTCCTGTTGCTCGACCACGCCATCCAGCCCCATATTGCGCCCTTCGCAATGGGCCAGCGCGGCTTGCGCGATCGCTAGCCCATGGCCCGATCCACGAAACTCGGGCCTGACGATGTAGAAGCCCAGAAAAGAAAACGCATCGTCGTAGTTCACCGCGGATACAGACGCGATCATCTCGCCATCCAGAAACCCGCCCAGAAAGCCATCCGGATCGGTTGGGCGGAAGCACGCAGCGTCGTGCTGACCGGGATTCCACCCCTCTCGCCCGGCCCAGTCGACGGCGTGTTGAAGTTCGGCTGCGGTGAGGGGGGCGGATGACGTAGCCAGACATGTCAAATGATCCTGCAATTCCGTAATGCAACCAGAATGGCGCAACGCTTTGCAAAGGACCAGCATGTTCGGGAAAGGTTGGTATCTGGAGCGGGCGAGGCGATTCGAACGCCCGACCCTAACCTTGGCAAGGTTATGCTCTACCCCTGAGCTACGCCCGCATCAGATACATATGTGGTCCAAAGACCTCTCAATGGAGCGGGCGAGGCGATTCGAACGCCCGACCCTAACCTTGGCAAGGTTATGCTCTACCCCTGAGCTACGCCCGCGCCGTTGAGTGAGGAGGGATGTATAAAGTCCCACGCGAGGCTGCAAGCGGAAAAACACAAAATTTCGCAAAAATCTTTCGACGGAAACCGGCGTCTGATGCGTTGAAGAACCAGAGCACATGAGAGTAAAAATCGCGGAGGTGAACAGATGTTGCAGATTGCAGACCTTAAAATGGCAGCTCTTGCGGTGATGATCGCGATTGGTTTTTTCGTCATCAATGCACAGCCAAAGCACGCAGGGCACATGCATCCCGTAATCGCCGCTGCACCGGTTGTCGAAGTCAGCACGCTGCCAGGATAAACCCAGCCGAGCGGTTTACAGAGCCAGGACAAGATTGGCGACAGCGCTGACCAGAATGGCGGCAAATGTCAGAAGCATTCCGATCTGCCGCAGAACCACAACCTGAGGGTTGCGGCCAAAGCCATAGGCGTGCATCAAACGCCCCGCCAGGATCAACAAACCCAAAAGGTTCACCAACAGACCTGGGGCGCCCTGCAACTCGACCATTGCGATTAACAGCAATGCAAAAGGGGCGTATTCCGCGCAATTTGCATGGGTTCGCATCGCTTTGATCAGCGCTTTGTCATCCCCATCTCCGACCGAAACCTTCCCGCTGCGGCGCGCCGAGATGACCTTTGCGCTGAGCCAGACATAGAGAATAGCGATCAGTGCGGCATAGATCGGGGTAATGGTCAGCATTTTGGCCTCCGTCAGGGTCACGCAAATGGCCGCACAGTTGCCCGCGCGGCCATTCAAATCTTAGCTGGTTTTGCAGCTTATTCCAGTTCGACCAGCAAATCCTTGGCATCAATCTGGCCGCCGGGCTGGACATGAACCGCTTTTACCACCGCATCGCGCTCTGCGTGAATTCCGGTTTCCATCTTCATGGCCTCGATGGTCAGCAGCAAATCACCCTCTTTGACCTGCTGCCCGACGCTGGCCGCAACGGTTGCCACCACACCCGGCATCGGCGCGCCGATATGGTTTGCGTTACCCGCCTCGGCCTTGGGCCGCGCCTGCGTGGACGATGTGACCATACGGTTCGGCACCCGGATCACCCGAGGCTGCCCGTTGAGTTCAAAGAAGACTTTGACCTCGCCTTTGTCATCGGTTTCACCGATGGCCTGACAGCGGATTTCCAGCGTCTTGCCCGGGTCGATCTCGGCTGTGATCTCGTCTCCGGGCTCCATCCCGTAAAAGAAGGTGCGGGTCGGAAGGGTGCGGACCGGACCATAGGTGCGGTGACGGCCCATATAGTCGAGGAAGACCTTGGGATACATCAGGTAGCCGTTGAGGTCCTCGTCATCAACCTCTTTGCCTTCCAATTGCTTGGACAGATCGGCACGGGTGGCTTCCAGATCGACCGCAGGGACATCCTTGCCCGGACGTTGCGTGTTGGGCGCTTCGTCCTTCAGCACTTTCTGGATGATTTTGTCCGGGAACCCGCCCGGAGGCTGACCCAGATTGCCGCGCATCATGTCGACGACAGAGTCGGGGAATGCCACATCCGTTGTGGGGCTTTCCACATCGTCACGGGTCAGGCCCTGACTGACCATCATCAAGGCCATGTCACCGACCACTTTCGACGACGGGGTCACCTTCACGATGTCGCCGAACATCTGATTCACATCAGCATACATCTGCGCAACCTCATGCCAACGCTCTTCCAATCCCAAGGACCGGGCCTGTGCTTTGAGGTTGGTGAACTGACCGCCGGGCATCTCGTGCAGATAAACCTCAGAGGCCGGAGCCTGCAGGCTGGATTCGAAAGCGGCATACTGGCCGCGCACGGCTTCAAAATAGTCGCTGATCTCGCGGATCGCCTTGATGTCCAGACCTGTGTCGCGGTCAGTGTGGCGCAGCGCCTCGACCACGGTGCCCAGCGTTGCCTGGCTGGTGTTGCCCGAGAAGCTGTCCATCGCGCAGTCCACCGCATCCACTCCGGCCTCGGAGGCCGCCAGAATGGTGGCGCTGGCGATACCGGCCGTGTCGTGGGTGTGGAAGTGGATCGGCAAGCCGACCTCTTCCTTCAAGGCGCGGATCAGGATCTTGGCCGAGGCCGGTTTCAACAGGCCAGCCATGTCCTTCAAACCCAGGATATGAGCCCCAGCATCGCGCAGCTCTTTCGCCATGCCAACATAGTATTTCAGGTCGTATTTGGCGCGATCCGGGTCGAGTATATCACCGGTGTAACACACCGTGCCTTCACAGATTTTTCCATTCTCAACCACCGCATCCATGGCGACGCGCATGTTTTCGACCCAGTTGAGCGAGTCGAACACACGGAACACGTCGATATTCTGTGACGCCTGACGGACGAATTCCTGCACCACGTTGTCGGGATAGTTGGTATAGCCAACCCCGTTCGCGCCCCGCAGCAGCATCTGGGTCATCAGGTTCGGCATCGCCTCGCGCAGATCACGCAAACGCTGCCATGGGCATTCCTGCAGGAAGCGGTAAGCCACGTCGAAGGTTGCACCGCCCCAGCATTCGACCGAGAACAGTTGCGGCAGGTTGGCCGCATAGCTGGGTGCGACCTTGATCATATCGATCGACCGCATCCGTGTGGCCAGCAGCGATTGGTGCCCGTCGCGCATGGTGGTGTCGGTAATCAGCAGCTGACGCTGGGCTTTCATCCAGTCGGCCACAGCCTGCGGGCCTTTTTGCTCCAGCAGGTTGCGGGTGCCCATCTGCGGCTCGGCCCGCAATACTGGTGGCTTGGCCTCTTTCAGGTCAGCGCGCGGTTCGGGGCGGTCCTTGGTTTCGGGATGCCCGTTCACGGTGATGTCCGCGATATAGGTCAGCACTTTGGTGCCCCGATCGCGGCGGTGCTTAAAGGCAAACAGGTCCGGTGTCGTGTCGATGAATTTGGTGGTGTATTCGTTCGACAGGAAGGTTGGGTGTTTCAGCAGGTTGATGACAAAGTCGATATTGGTGCTGACACCGCGAATACGGAATTCACGTAGCGCGCGATCCATCCGAGCAATCGCTGCCTCAGGAGTCGGAGCTTTGGCGGTCACCTTGGTCAGCAGTGAGTCATAGTACCGCGTGATCACTCCACCGGCATAGGCCGTGCCGCCGTCCAGACGAATGCCCATGCCGGTGGCTGAACGATAGGCGGTGATCCGGCCATAATCGGGGATGAAGTTGTTCTGCGGGTCCTCGGTGGTGATCCGTGTCTGCAACGCGTGACCGT
>CAAKHF010003325.1:1490-14606 GCA_901007745.1 Hippocampus kuda
TTAATATATAATATTTTCATAGGAGTTCATTTTTATGTGGGGGTTGTCAAGGCAAAGGAGGATCACAACATATGCATTCACAAGTTCAAAGGCTGTGCCAGTTAAATGTCATGACTCATTATCGGCACTGAAAGGAGCAGACTTGGTGTAACCAGAACTTCAGTCCAGGGAGAAAATAAATAGCAGCTGCTATTTGGTCAGAGGAAGCATTTCTTCAATACGGCTTGAAAAGAAGAAGAAAAAAAAAGGAGAGAAGGTGTAAGCATATTTTAGTCCAGGGAAAAATAGTCGCCAAAAATTTTTGGCCAATGGAAGGACAAAAATAAAGAATGAGAAGTTCCAAAAAAGTAGGTTGTCGCTGCTGCTCCTGCTGGCCTGCTAGCCGGAAGCTGAAAATGGCAAGTCGAGGAGAAGTGCACCGGTAGTTGACCGATGGGATAAAAGAGTCAAGCGCAGTCACGCTATGACACTCGGATCATCTGAGCCACCGTCTCGTCGGCCGCCACCTGTGCCGCTTCCTGCTGTTGCTGTGAAGAGAAACGTTGGCTATTTATAGCACATTGAGACCAAAATAGAAACAAGGGCAACCAATTCCTTTGACGATTATGTTACGAAATGAAAAATAACAGGAAATCAGCCACTCGGGGGAACTGAATCCTCCTGTTTTACATTTGCCAGATTGTCGTCACTTGCAGTGTAGTTGTGGTCCTGGGCAAATATTTGAGCTCTGTTAAGGTGCAACTACAGTTTCTCAAGTATGACTTTCAGTTGCTTGATGCAAGACTTGTGTCAGGAATGTACAAAACGTTTTGAGGGTGCGGAGTGTCTATTTGGCCAAACATTGCTAGCCTGCGAGCTAACATCAGCCGTACGGCACGCTATCCATTCAGTGTCAATCGAGCACATCTCTGCCCTTAATCCAAATCCGTCTAAATTTCCACCACTTCTATTTTTGAGTCAACTGAGCCATTGAAATGCGAATTACGGCCAGCGTGCCGGCCTCACTCCAAAGCAATTGACCACAAGTAACCTCTTTTCGACTTGACACGTCACATCTTCAAACTATGGCAGTCGAGAAGAACTCAAATCATCATGGCCTTGGTCAAATGACACGCAGGCTTTGTTTACTCGTGGTGAAATCGGAGAGTGCTCCACCCTGAAGTACGCGATGTGGGGGTGACAAGGTGAAACTCTCGGTGCCCCGCGATTGACCAGCACCCAAACCCAGAGCATGAATGTGTTTCAGCCACACTCAACCAGGATTGAAGCTAGTTTCCATGGTACAGAAATCCAGGGGCCCCATGTGCTTGTTACCTGTGCCAATGCCAGCGCCATTTCTTCCTTTTCCTTAGGTGAGAAGAAACGCCCTCCATCGCCTCGCTTACGCTGCATCGCGTGACGGTGACGAGACTCGTGCAAGTATTTCTGAGTGTAAAAACAAGCGCTTGCTTTGAATTTTTTGACTGACGCCGTTCAAGCGGCACGTTGGAAAAATGAGCCTTACCCTCCTTTCTTTGGGGATCTTGCCCTCGGCCTCCAGCTTGGCTCGGGCCTGGCGTCGCTTCAGGATGCGGTGGTACTGCTTGGCGTTCACATAAAGGGGCTCCTCCTCCAGCATCTCGGCGCCCGGCAGAGGAATCCGCTGCATGGTGGGCACTGAGCCACCTCCCGGCACCATCTGATCCAGAACACTTTTTTGCATTAGGGCTGAAACGAATCCTCGAGTAATTCGGGTACCTCGGATCAACAAAATACCCAAGGCATATTTTCTGCCTGGAGTAGCTGTCAGGAAGAAGTCATCACGCTCGCCACAGCAACAATGACTCATGCTCTGCATGGCAGTCGCAAATAACAGACATCAATGCCTAGGTATGCTTTTATTTTGAAATTGTTCTCGGCAGCGAGTCGTTTTCCAGACTGTGTTGGGGCCGTCACAAACTGTTCCTACCCATGTCAACGTCGCCCTGATATCGTGTTCAATCGCTCATGAAGGGCGCGAAAAACGAACTTTATTACTCTGACACTGTATTGTACGGCGCCTGTTGCCAGTGTTTAGCAGTGGCTTTCAGTGTTAGCGGACACTGAAAGCAGCGTTAGCCGCTAGCGGCTCGTCAGAGCTGCCGGTTTACTTTTCAAAGGCAGTTTTGATAGACGTGAATGACCCTGCGGACTTTGATGCTGACAGTTCCAGAGAGGAAAATAGTGTGCTGCTTTGCACATGAAATTTAAGACTAAAATGTTGATTATCTAAAAATGAAAAACGGTTGGTCGTTCTTTATTAAGTGGAAATGTGAGTGAGGTGTGGTGGTGGTGGGTTAGTCTTTTGTAACAAGCAAAAAATTGTTTTTTTTTTTAATATTTAACCGAAAAATCTGATTATTGGCTCGAGTTTTCAGTAGGATATGCGCAAACGAAAATATTGGCTCGCTGCAGCTCTAATATGCTTACGTCTCTTAAAGCAAAAAAATAAAAAAATAAAAAAATACAGTGACCACAGCCTGCCTCTCCAAGCTGTGCGTGTGATTGATTGCGATCAAAAAAAAAAAAAAGCAACGCAATACGATCCTGGGTACCTCAACACTGGGTCTTACCATGACCATTCCACCTGCATTGACCATGTTGCCAGAGACGGGCAGGGTGACGGTCACAGTGCCTTGGCTGTTGCTGGTGTTGGTGGTGGCGCCTCCCGCCTGCACGATCTGGGCGCCCGCCAAGCTGGCGGCGGGAATTGTGATCATTCCTGACAAACACAGATCCGACTTTTAGACAGCTCAAAAGCAGGAGGCCAACAAACATCCGCATGCCCCCACCCTTTTTCTTTCTCAACTTACTGGTACCTGTCTATAGAAATCAATATCCCCGGTGAAATGTCATCTATTCATCTTGCCCCATCCCTTTTTTATGGTGATGTGATTTGAATAAGAAAGCAGCAATGGATATTTGAATCGTTTTTTGAAAACAATAAACCATAATGTCAGAAAATGTAACGAGGTGAGGCCTCGTGAAGATCTCGAGTCCCCCGTTGATATAGGACGAGATCTATTCCAATCAGGTGCCGCTACATTCAATCAGAAGCCGCCTCTTGACAAATACAATATACAATACATCCTGATTTATATATTGTAGCGCTTTCACAACAGCAGCGCCTGGAACAAAGCGCTTAACAAAACAGTTAACGGAAAGTAAAATAATAAACACAACACATAAAATAAAACGGGGACAGTCGTGCAGTCCGAACCACTTTTCGCTCATACGCTTTGTTGCTTGAAGCAGTTTGAGATGAAAGAGGAGAGAATCAAAGTGTCCTTTCACCAGTGGATCAGAGACGTCGCGCTCAAAATGTGCACACGTCGGCTACAAACTAAGTTTCAAAGTCAACCAGAAGCTGTCGCATCCATTGACAAAAAATGTGCGACTTTTTTTTCACCCATTTTCTAAATATATTTTTTTCAAAGAGTTTTAACCTGTCAATTTGACCCAAATCATAACAAGAGTGTTGAAAGAGCGGAACCAAATCAACGAAGCTGCGTGTTTTGCACTGGGATTGGACCGGTGTGTGTGATGCGGCGTGTGGCTTGGCGTACCCTGCTGCAGGACAGTTCCATCCGCATTGACCGGCTGGTAGACAATAGTCTGGCCATCAGCTGTCTGAGCCACTTGTTGGCCCTGCACACTGATCTGCTGACCCTGTGGGGAAGAGACGCTCTGTCAAGTTTGTTTTTTTTCCTTTTGGTACAATGGATTATTAGATTGGAAGCGACACGGTGGACGAATGGTTCGTAGATCCAAACTTTGTGGTTTGAATCTAGATTCTGAATCTCCTTGTGTGGATTTCGTTGGTCGTTCAACCATTTAAAACAAAGACACTGTCCAGAAGGCTGAATGCTCGTGATGGACAAACGAAGCTTCATGAAGCACTCGTGATAGTTTTTGACTCCTCTAAATGACACTCTTCGTTTAAAGATGCAGTGGAATTTTAACACATTTCCATTACGCTAAACCAAGAGCGTCATCTAGACGAGTCAAAAAGTGCTTCATGAAGCTTCGTTTTCCAATCACTGCTGAATGCTTGTCTCTCTTTGTGTGCCCAGACAATCTCTCTCTTTCTCTCTCTCTCTCTCGACACAGAATGACCCCCACGCCACGCCAAAATGCGTGATTTCAACGAGGCAGTTCTGAGAGGATGCAAGGAGGCCGTCATTCTTTATTCGCTATGAACGGTAGCTCAAGAATGCAATAAAGTAGGCAAATTTGTGGAATAAATCTTCTTAACAATTTGCCGGCGAGTCGTCAAGACCTGGTTTTGTCCGGCAGTGATGGCCGTCTGGGGTTGCTGGATGATGATTTGCTGAGG
Organism: Hippocampus kuda; assembly: GCA_901007745.1. Lineage (NCBI taxonomy): Eukaryota > Metazoa > Chordata > Actinopteri > Syngnathiformes > Syngnathidae > Hippocampus > Hippocampus kuda. The sequence continues at coordinate 5,845 of CAAKHF010003325.1, forward strand.
CTGGCCCTGCTGACCTTGGAGCTGCAAAGTTTGACCACCTTGCAGCTGGATCTGACCGGGCTGCACCAACTGGATCTAAAAAAAAAATAACCACAATGCATCAGTACACCAAACGTACACAAAGATCCCGTGCGAGTTTCGTGCCTCACCTGTTGCAGCCCCTGAGCTCCGGACACGGGAACCTGCATGATGGTCTGACCCTGGCCCCCCGACATGGCCTGCACCATGATGGGCTGCCCGGACGACGTGATGAGCTGCCCGCCGCTCACTTGGACCATCAGAGGCTGCCCCTGCACCTGCACACCAGGACCACCACTGTCACAGCAGCACGGCCAGCTTGACTGGTTTCTTTTATCCCAAGAATACTTTTCAATATACAGTCACCCCTCGCCAATTGGTGCAATTTCCATTGGCAAACAGAACGAGGGCTACAAAATTTGGGGAATGTTGACATACCGGAAACTTTCCAAGGGAGCTCACTCCCCAATTGAAATTCCTATGTCGTAAACACAAATGTTTATGTAACGTGGGATGGCGACTGCATACGTACGAGATGCATGGTGTTGATGCTTTTTTTCTGTGTTGTTCCAGACCACAGGAAATGAATCAAACCAAAGGGAAGGAAGTGTGAGTTTTAAAACTCTCTGTCTGAACCAATCAGAACATTTGAACTGCATTTCTATGACCCTCTTAGTTCGAAGTGCACCGCTGGCACCTTCGCCGATTGGAAACCCCTTTTGAGCGAAGGAATTAGTTAGCTGGAGCGTTCAAACTTTTCTCCCCATCGCTCACGAGATGCAGAGGTTCACTGTGGTCTGAACTCTTACGACGTTCTATCAGTCAAGCGTTTCATCCCGAGCAGCGACACAATTTCCACGTTAGAAAACAAAAAGTGTCAAGCTGAACGAAAGCTTCTGCTGTCTGGATGAGCAAAGGGCGTGACAGGGAATTCATGCGAGGGGCTTCTGATCAAGCCGAACCAAAAACCTCACCAAACAGCAGTCACGGCACAAAATGACGGCACAGGCGGACGCCGGGTGAGACGCTGTGCTGAGTGAGCGGCATGCGGTGATTTCAGACAGCTGGGCGACGCATGCCACGGATCAGATGCTTCATGGAAATACAAGCAGTCTGCCCCCGACTGCTGCATGCAAATGCATATGACTCCAAATTTGCTACACGGCATTTTCTTTGGTCCATATGAGCTAGGTTTTTATTTTTTAATTGAGGGGGAATCAGCCGACTTTTGTCGATTTTTCTCTCTGTTGTAAAGTTAAACAAATACCAAAGGACACAGTATCGTCAAACAGTCCAATGTTCTGCCAGTGTCTCAGATCATTATTCCTGTAAGCGTTAATGGGCCAGAAAATAAGTTATTTTATTCATTCTATATTTCTTTATGAATCCGTTATCAGAATTTTATTATGCCAAATATCAGAATCGATATTAAAAAGAAAAATTCTAAAATTGTCTGCCTGAAATAAAAAAACAAACCCTAAATCGCATTACAAACATTTTTGTAGCTGTTTTATGAAACAACCTGCAACAGATTCATGGGATTCCCGTTTGTTTCAACGGGGAACGTTGATTCAGTCTTTTCTCTGTACGAGTCTCCCGCTTTGCTCGTATCTTTTATGACTAGAGTGAATAAAATGAAGAAAGAAATCCAGGTTCAAAACCATGCGCTTTCCCAACACCCCTCATTAAGCCAATTCAAAGTATTTTTTTACGTCATGTTTTCAAAAATCTTATTCTATAACTATGACCCTAAGGTAATCCCTTGGTACTGGTAAATGTTGAACCATTGTGACTATTTTTCGTTTCTTATTATGCCCCCTGTATAAGAACGGGGACAGGCGGGCAAACGTCTGATGTTACTCCACTTTCAAATTTCAAACTCGGAACAACTTTACTGATGCACAACCAACAGTAGATGACATTGATGCGAGCAAAGATGGAGTCATAGAGGAGGCGAACGCCACTGACACGGTGGCGGCCAAGACACCACTACCTGGAGTGTTTGCACCTGCTGGCCCGAGGCCGTCACCACGGGCGCCTCCGTTTGCAGCTGCACAGCCGTCACTGTGCCCTGGGCCTGCAGGCAAGGCACCACAATGCAACCTTACGAAAACCAACGCAGTCGTGCTACCTCGCTGGTAGGGAACAGCCCAAAAAGAAGCACAATCTGGAATCCGACTCAGAAGCCTTAAAAGATCACATTTGTTAAGACTATAAACTGCTATTCCCCCACCCCACCCCCCATTCTTTAAACGCAGCAGCTTTTAACATGACACGGTTCATCTATGAATTGTTACTGATGGGCCGCTGCCAATCCATTTACCCGTAGTCTCGTCACATCTGACCAACGACCTGCAATCTTGATACAGTTCTTGCAAGTAAGGGATATGCCGCCGACTTTTCAATGTGATTCACTTGAACAGAATTCAACAATGTCTGGTCCAATACTTTTGCTCACCTGAAAAGTGTGTGCCTTCAAACAAAAAAAAAAAAAAGGTACTCTGTCTGAAAAAGTTTAGCCCATCTCGGTGTAAATACCATGAAATAAAAGCCGGACTTTAGCCTCATATTGATCGTTTGATCTGAAAGCCGAACGTTTTCCGTATACAACAAAAACAAATGAATTGACCTTGCCGTTCCGAATACATTTGAATGGGACGAAATGTTTCTTGGCCATGTTAGGTCTGAGTGCCTGGGAGTGTTATTTGATTGTTGACTATCCACCTCTGCTTGGGGCGATGGTGCGAGCTTCCCGAGGGATGAGAGTGATTGATTGTGAACTCACCTGCTGTTGGATCTGTCCATTGGCAGTCTGCACTACGATCTGCTCTCCGGTCGCCGTGCTGGCAGCCGTGTACTGCTCCATCGCCGCTTAACCAACACGCCGTTCTTTGACCGAGACACAAATTGTCAGGGAGATTAAACAGTATTTCACACAGCTATTCACGGCACTATTAGAGCCCCCCCCCCCTCCACACACACAAACATTTTATTTATTATATACTTTACTGTGACCACAGGGAATGCGTGATGAGCTCATTATGTCATGGTTAAAAATACAAAACATTAACTACATGTGAAAATTACAGCTATGGAAAATATTAACAGCCCGCACCCACCCCAAAAAAGACGATAACAACACTTTTTGGGTATTTATCTGTTCTAAATGACAATATTTCTATTTGAAAATAATGTCAATAGTTCATAAATGTTTATTTTACTTCATGGTCATGCAGACTACTGCTCAAGAGAAGAACTGGAAACATTTTAAGGGTTTGTTAAAAAAAATTGACATTTCTCAGACATTTGAAAAGGAGATCCGCGTTTTATTTGTAGCATTTTTAGCCTGTCTTAAGAACGCACATTTGGAAAATAAGAAGACAGTAATAAGACGAAGACGCAAGCCCTGTATTATATTTGAACGCAGAAGCACTTAGCATAGCTATGAATAACATACGCGTAAAAATAAGCAATTTCAACATGTTCTTTTGATCGCGCGAGGACAAGGCGCCATAGCTCATTCATCAAGGGGGATAAGGGGGTCGGGGTGGGGGGTAAATAGGACTCGTCTTGGGGCCTCGTCGAGGAACACAGATTTGAAGGGATTTGATCCGGAGGGACGCTAGTAGTCACTTCCACCAATCCGCGATATCTGGCCAGAAGCCGTTCGAGGGCGGCGAATGGAGCCATTCTCCGCCGTCCCTTTGTTCGAGCTAACAAGCTAAGGAGTTAGCTCGCCCGACCGATCACGTCCCGCAAATTTGGGCACAGGCCCCGAAACGTACCAGCGTCATTCGATTTTTGTGCACTTTGTCGGGTTAGTCATTTGGTTGGTCCGCGGCAAACCAATCCGTGCTGACAGCTACCCAATGCCTTCAATCCGCTCTTCCTTACCGTGTAGTCGCCGCTGTCCGGTTTCCCTCTGATTGGCTCCAGTACAGCTCGCTAAAGCCCAATCAACAAAGTGAGCGAACAAAATGGCCGCAAATGAAGCAACCCAGTCGGGGGGAGTGGGGAAGAGGGGAGGAGAAAACGTGCGAAGGGTGTGTTGCAGTGTCTCCAGGCGTCCAACAGATGTCGCAATCCGCATAAGTGGGGTTAACCGTAGAAACATTAATTTGGCCTCTAAAGTTCAGCGTCTGGAACTGAAATACACGTCTTTCGTTGTGTAATCGCCCCAGTATTTTTCCCAAGATGAGATATGTGTGGCTATGGTATTACATAATTGCTCTACTTTCATGTAAGTGTTTTGAAAGACGGGGCGTTTTGTCAATTGATTTATTTCGATTCTTTGGTTGCGCGTATCTAATTTGTTGATATGCACTCGCCGTACAAAAACAGGAACTGGTTCGAGTAGCGAAAGAACGTTATTTCCTTTAAAATGGATGTCGGTGAGGCCTTCGTCTGCTGATCCACGAACAGGAACACGACATTTTTTTCACGTTTGCCAACAAACAAGCGTCCAAGGCCTGCGACTCACGTCCGCCATGACCGCCGGACGTCTCTATGTCCTCTCCCGGTGGATTCGAGCAGGAGCGACCTCGTCAGCGTGCATTCTCAAAGCGGTGCATCCCGCCTCGGCGTTTTGTCGTTATGCCAGCAGCAGACGTGTGGGAAATCCACGCGGAGTTCAAAATAGAGCCCGCAAGGAAGAAGAAGAAGATGAAGACCCCATCATGGAGGAGGTCGAGGACAAACTCAACGCTTTGCTGGAGTAAGTTAAAATCCGAAGTGTCATAACCACCAGTATTGATGAGTTATATTCCAGTCGACTCTATTACAACTACTACTGCAAGAGTTGAAGCGTAAATGGGCTAGTCCTATCTGAACATTATAGTGGGGCGCACGCTAGATATACAGAATAAAACTGGAATATTTAGTAGACATTAATTTATCTGACAGTACAGCCAAACAAAATACGGGACATGATGCACAACACTTTGATCATTATTTCAAAACACTGTTTTTGGTTTCTATTAGAGGTGCAATGATTAATCGAGAACTAGTTAACATATTACTGTAATTATTTTTTGATAATATACATTTTTTTAAATCTACATTTGAAACTGTACGTGCTAAATTTGACCCACAGCATAAGCATAAGAGGAGGGTTAATTGTCTTACATTCCAGAATCTATATCTCGGCCAAATAATTAAAATTCTGTTTTTCTGTTTTTCCTAGAGAGAGTAGGAAAAAGCAGATGAGGATCAAATACAACATAATGGACAGGAAGATGACACCGTCAGGCGCTCCAGAGAGGACCTTGACTTGGGAGGCCATGGAGACCATCAGGTGAGCTCTATGGGGAGGACGCTGACTTGAATAAGTAATAACGCTGATTTGGATAAGTAACAAGCGGTGGCTAAGAGAGTAGACAAGTATTAGGTACCTCAACCCCAAACGTTCCTGCACACGAAAAGTTCCCGGATCCCTTAATCTGAGTCCATGAGATTAAGGGATCACAGATCCCTGGTTCACAAAAGTCCCCGGACCTCGAAGGCTCCTGAAGATGAAAGTGTCCCACAGTGCTGTGCACTTGAAAATGGCAGAGCTTCTGTTAGCCTGCCTGCCAGTTTAATAAGCAACATTGCATTTGATATCATGGCTCCTGTTTCAGGTATCTAAAGCGAGAGGATCCAGACGAGTGGACGGTTGAGCATTTGGCCGAAGGCTTCTCTGTCAGCCCCGCAGTGATCCGAAGGGTGGTCCGCAACAAGTTTAGCCCGACGCCTCAGAGGAAAGCAAAGCAGGACGCTAAGGTAAGGTTGCAAAATATTGTGAATTTTCAAAACCGTAAACTTTACATGGAAATGAACAGGAGTTGATGGGAATTAATTAGTAATAAACCAAACTAATGGACAAGGGAACTTAATGTATTTGTGGAAACTGCATTTTTACATAATTCTAACTGAAACAACCAGATTTCACACAGTGGTGACTACATTTGCAAGTGCCCAAAGTTATACGTATTATTTATTTGGTGAATTTGCTTTTCTCACTAATGAAGTTCAATTTTTGGCCAATTCCTCAGCTTGACACCCCACGGAGACTTATTAAAAAAATGTTCACCCCTTTGCAATCCTTCACCAAGGTGATGTCCAGGCTTCAGCGTCCAGCATTGTCTTTGGGCGAGGCCGGAACAGAGCGAAGCCGACCGGAGCTGCCCGCGGGCCGCTCGCTCCAACAGTTCTTGCCTCCCGGAAACCCCCAAGTCGCTTTGGTTCCCGTGGATGTACGTACGCATGAACCCCCTACTAAAGCTTCCGCCCTCGTTAGCGGTCCAGCGATGCTGCCAAGACGTCCCAAAGATGCCGCAGCCACGACGACGCGGCCAGGGCAGGACAGTTTGATTGACGTCGATCCGGCAGAGTCGCAAGATGAGACGTGGGATGGACGAGTGTTTTCTGAGGAAGAGCTTGACGAGTTTAGAGATACTAAGCCTGCGCCCGCGGTGCAAGTTGGGAAGGATTTCTTTGATGGCAACGGCCACTTTTTGTACAGAATCTAATGAGCACAAGATGCAACAGATTTGAATGTAGTCTATCAAATAAAATTTAAAAAAGTGAAATACAGTCACTTGATGAAAAGGTGGCTCAAATTCAGATTTTTTTTCTCTCTTTTTTTTTTTTTTACATTTGACGAGTTTTACAAGTGGCGCCCAAAAAGTCAACATGGAGTCACAAGGAACAATCGAAATTTATTGGCAAACCCAAAGATAAAATTGCCTGACATGATACAAACAGCAGATAAAAAGATATTTACACGTTACCCATATTAAATTATATATCCTATTTCTAGACGTAAGAAGAATGTGATAACGTCACTTTTATTATGTTGGCCTAATAGCATAATTGCCTCGGTCATTTTGAGCTCACCGTCTCAGTATTTCGAAATAGTCATGCATTTGTGAAAATTTGTGTCTGTGTAGATTCTCAGTCGCGCACAACGGCTGAATCGAGGCAACTGAACTCCGAGTTCATGTTTGTTTTGTTTTTTCTTGTCAAGAACGTTCAAAAATAACTTGGGCATTGATGCTATGAGGCAAACAATTTTTCAAATATGAGCCACACCACATTTCCTGCACTCTGAACGTGCTCAAAACAAATACATTAAAAAGAAGTGCAGATATCTCAAGAGGGGGGAGAAAAAAAAAACATCTGAACGGGCGACATTACAGAACATTATTTTAACATGTACAAATGTCGCCTGCCCACCCTTTAACTGTCAACCAAGTTGGTCTCATGTCAGCTCTGATTATTTCCAAATGAGCCGGCAAGTGAGCCCTCCAAACATGAGCTGGCTGGCGATGTCACAATGTGACTTCATGAAAAATCTCTGCCCTCGTTGATCCGTTTTGTGAGACTATCAGAGAGCTGTTACTGAGGCGCCTGGAACACGGAAACGATCGTGCATAGTCTTCTACTCAACTTCAAAGCCAAGTCGATTGTATCAGTAGTGCCGATATTTGAGTTTCAAGTCTAAACATGCATCAAAGGTCAAAGGAAAACTAACCTTAGAGAATACAACCCAGCTGGTCTAACAACTGGTCTAAAATTTGAGTCCAAAACTTTTGAAATTGTGACAGAGGGGCTTGTGGTTATGACTTCAGTTTTAGTTTTGTGCTGCAAAAATTGCAACACAGCAGAAGTTGGGACAATTCGAGCCCACATCGGGCAGCTTTGATTGGAAACGTGCGGATGTTTGGAATGCGGCGTCACGAGATGTCGACTGACGCGTTTCGCCAACCGTTGTTTAGCTGCCAATTTGTTTGCCGCTTGCGATCACAAAACAAGAGTGTCATGGTGGATATGTTGTAACGTTTGACATTACGTTCGCAAGTCTAGCTTAAGTTAAAATCAGTTCATGTTAGGGAAAAAAAAATTGTCCTCGATGCTAAGTAATTCGGTTAAATGTGTTCATCCTAGACCTGTTAACAAAATTCTTCATGACAAGATGTCATGTGAAAAGATTGCCATTGACGTCTAAGGTTCCTGGACCGCAGAGGTTTCTCGACTCCAAAGGCTCCTGCATGTCAACGGTTTCTGCACCCCCCAAAGGTTTTTGGACATCTAAGGTGAGTCCAAATGTTCCAGGATGTTTTGCACTTCTAAGCTAATGCTTCTGGACTGCAGAGGTTCCTGGCCACCGATGGCTGCGGGAGGTTTAAGGTTCTCTGGAATATTCTCTCGAGTGTTTTGCATCCTTCATTGATCAAGCGTAGCAGCTCGAGCCACATCGCAACGCAAAAGCGTTTGACATGCACGGAAATAAGTCTGTACATTTTATTGCTATCAAACGGACGCTTGGAGTTGTGCTGCTTACTTCAAGGGCGGAAATTCTCATACTTTCTTTCCAAACTAATTTCTCTTCACTTCTGAGCATGTGCATTTAAAGAGTTGGCAAGAAGACAGCTGAGTGACACCAGATCAAAGTGCAAGCGAAAAAGAAGTAGCGCGACAAAAGAAGTGTCCGGTCGCCAGAACGCGAGGCTGGAAACCCCTCGAGAATGATTGACAGACCTCCGGCTGCTACTGCAACAGGTCCTTCAAGACAAAATCGAAGAAGTATTAGAGACCAAAACAAAATGGCAAATGGAGAAACATTTGCGAGACTAATAAAGGTTTTCTTATTGTTGAAAAAAAAAAAATTCATATCAAGATTAGAATGACTAAACTGATCATATTACTGAAATCAAGACTAAGTCACAGATTCATACTCTGAAAACAGTGAGGGGTGGGGGGGG
>CAAKHF010003325.1:14626-25172 GCA_901007745.1 Hippocampus kuda
GGGGGGGGGGGGACTGATAGCTGGGTGTGTGATTCACTATCATAGATGGATTTTTTTTTGGTGGCTCCATTTTTATAGAGCCCTATCAATTATCAAACCATACAGGTGACGTACAAAGCCATCGGTCACCATCTGCACCGCGCCGACGTCAGCCTACCTCGTCAGAGTCATCGTGAAAGTCGATCTTTCCGTTGAGTCCGTGTTCGCTGTCCAACTGGTCGTCCAAGGTGTTGTCCACGCCTTCCGCCGCGTTTTCGTTGGCCTGTTGCTGCAGCACCGAGTATCTGTGGACCAGGAACCTGCGGGGGACACAAATCACTCACTCCACATCTGTCTTTCTGGCGCGCACAAAGAACAAACTGGTTGCTAGTCGATGACGAAATGTTACGAAATGTTCAAGTTACGAAACGCCTCAACAGGAAAATATTGCCTCGTTATGAAAGAAATTTCAAGATACGAAAGGTAAAAATACAGGATGGTCTGCCAGTCGCAGCTCCGAGTTTGCCGAACGTAACATCCTTATAGCTGCTCTGCCATTGGCTATTACCAAGCATCTTCCTGGCATCCCATTGGCTAAGAGGGACCTCGACCTTACATGTCGATGTGTGTAGATCGATATGTGTCCATGAAGTGTCCTCGTCATTCGGCCCTCGGGCCATTAGGCGTTCCGATAGTTTGACGGAAATGTGAATCACTCAGAAAAAGTGTTCACCAGTCGGGCGATCGCTCACAATGCTGATCTTTGGCTTGGACATTTTCGAAGGATTGTTAAAAGCCGACAAAAGCAAACCTCCTTGGGTCATTTATTTGTTACACATTTTGTTGCATTTTAATACTTTAGAAAACATTTATGTCTGAATTTTGTGGGGCTTGGAACGGATTAGGGCATTTACATGGAAAACGCTTCTCTACTTTAGAAAATTTTCTAGTTACGAAATTTCTTCCAGAACCAATTCATGTCGTAAGTAGAGGTACCACTATACATGCGCCTGGCAGCAAGATGTAAAGGTGGCAGAGAAGTCTCTTAGAACTTTTCTCTATGCAAATATTATACACTCATTCCCGCTACCTGTATACTGCATTTCTTTTGGATCCTATACACGCACGCACACACGCATCTCCTATTCCCCTGAGAGGAGGGTCAATTGGGTGTGAGGAAAAAAAAGGCACTCGAACCTGCCGCCGCAGACGTATTTCTTGATGAAGAGGACTCCGGCAGCAACGCTCAGTAGCATGATGACTATCGTGAGCACAATAGCTACTGATGTAGAGGAGTTGCCTTTTTTCTGCTAGAAATACAAAAGCCAGACATGACAATTAACAGCCTCGAAAGAAAAACAAAAAAGAAGGGGAGAAAACTGGAAAGAAGGAAAAAATAAAGAATATATGAAAAAAAAAAAAAAAGAAAAAGAAAGCAAGCCGGAACCTGTACTGACCTGCATATCCGGGCCCAGCAGATCACTCACACACCTCACACTCAGGTCAATTTCTTTACGTTCAGGAATCGTACCTCCCTCACATTTATCACCAGGGATTTTCCTATAGCTGTAGAGACAACGTTTATTATCTTTAGCATTAGATTTATTCATTTTTTAAAATATATGGTGTATTTGTCAGGTACAAGGTTAAATAAGGTCACAAATATTTTATTTAAAAAAAAAAAGTACGTAATAAGTTCACGAAAAATTAACAAATATCCACTCGTGAAACACAGCCTCTGTATAAGAATCCACAACTTTAAAGCGCCAATACTGGAAGTGCGGCGCACAGCTTTGAGGTTCAACAAAATTTACAAAAAAAAAAAAAAGATTATATCTCCTCTGATTTCACAGCATAAACGATTCCAACAAAATAAACTCAATATGTCGCTGTTGTGCAGAAAACTCACATATCCAAACAGTGACAACTGCATATTTTTTCACATCTCCGGACAATTGGTCTGTCTCTGAACCAATGTCATTTTGTTTCAAATATTTTCAAAGGGGTCCAATTAAGTTTGGGTAATAGGATTCGGGTTTAGTGCAGTTTCGGTTCATCCTGAAAGTTCATCCCATTTTTGCAAGCAGTGTCAAAACGAATGATTGGAACAAATACATGCGACACCCAGCCCCCTCGAACCCAAACCTGAACCAAGAACTATATCTTTCATGCTGACTGAAATGACAAGATTCTTACCCTTGGGTCCGCAGCTGTTCCTCTCGACCATGCAGACAGAACTCCAGCATCTTGCCTTGCAGGTCCGGCTCCTCCACACACTCGGCGCTATTCTCTTTGCGGTAGTATCCAAAGTCGCTACGTCAACGAGGAAAAGACGTCACAAAAGCGGCCTTGGAAACAATTGTGACTGAACATTTGGTCAGATTAATTGCTTGCTTGACTATTTTGAGTTTCTGGTGCCCATGCCAAGTGGGTCGAGTTCGACCTCGTTTGTTACCTTGATTTCAGAGTTTTTGTGACATGAGGTGCATGAATTAATAGTCCGTCACAAGATGTAAATTAAGCTTGAGAATGAACCGGCGCCCTTCATCGCTGGGTCTTCTGACTTACCAGAGGAAGTCGTACAAAGTGCACGGGCAAGGCGTCAGCTGAGTGCTGACCAAATAATCTCGTCCGTTCCAGCAAACGGAATCCTTGCGCAGACGCCGGAATGTTTCCCTGTAGCCCAGGATGCAACCGTTGCTGGGATCGCTGATATTATCCGAGTGCGACAACCACTGCACGTAATCGCCCTTCATGCCTACAAAGAAAGTCAACAAAAAATAAATAAAAATGACATGGGGGCCGCCGCACTCCAATTTTCATGGTCAATGCTCTTGCTGCGTTTCCCAAAGCGTAAAAATGCCCTTCCTGCTCTTTACTGAACGGGACAAACAGTCAAACACACAACCGCAAAATGAATACACCCACAACGAGCAGACAAGAGCATGAGTGCAGCTCTCGACATCTCTGACTAAGCCTCCTTAAAGCCTGTATGTTACTGAGCCGTTGGAGCGCGAGGCAAATGTTGGGCTTTCGTCAGGGTTCTTAAAAGATTGCAAACAGTTTTGTTTTGTTTTTTGCCGCAAAACATTTTTGAACCTACTCCAAATTTCTTTGCGACAAAAAAAACCTTTTAAACTTGGCGAATGTCCGGCGAATGTGTTTCCGACGGTTTGTGACCTTGAACGAACCCAAACGAAAATCAACACTCAGGCCGTGTGCAAAGACTCGGCAAACTTGGTCGCTCAGTGACATGCGGGCTTAAAAGGCACACATCAGCATGTCCTAAAATGTGTATGTGGGTGACATTCGTGAGACGCCGCGGGTTAAAAGGCGCATTCCTTTGGTGAAGCAGTGGATGTTAAATAATTTCTTCGAATTGTTATTCATTTCAGCGATGTATCGCCATCATGCTCGGTTCGGACCCGTCGAAAACGTTGGGCAGCGCCGTGAGCAACTACTCAAGTTGCTTCGAGAAGAGAAGAGGGAGGGGATCCTTCAACAGACACACAACAAAAAGTTTAAACATCGCGAGTCAATCCTGGTGACCGGCGGTTGTGTCATTACGTTGACTAATGCTAAATGCTATGCTGGTTGACAGTTCAACAGCTGAATGCACTCACCCTTATCCAACCTTTTTTTGCTGGGTCCCGGCAGCGATTGGAAACTGGCCATGTCGTTTACATCGTGCCGGTCCCACATTGTAACGTTGGAAAAACGCAACCGGGAGCGCCACACCCGACCCATACGTGGTCCGCGGTACCTCTGCTCCATAGTGTTGCCACTCACAGTCTCTGGTAATGAGGTCCCGGAAGTCGATGGTGGTGGAGACCCAGTGCTGGTTGAGGATGCTGGTTTTGTAGCCCCAGATGCTGACGTTCATGGAGCGGGCGCCCGGTTCCGACGCCAGGCCCGTAAAGAAGATGGGCTCCTCGGTGAACTTGTACGTGTGCCAGCATTGTCCTTCATCCGTCGAGAACCTGTCAGGACATCAGAGAGTCGACAAACTCAGAAAACATCAACGAGTCAATCTTTTGTTAGCTACCTAATTCGCAAGTTTATATTGCGTCAATATTTGGGTGAAGGTCGAAATTCGGTTTCGACACAACCTATTTACATTCATAACTGTCATCAATTGGGATATCCCGATCTAAACAGGTGAAGTTGGGAGAACGTTAGTGATGGACAAGCGAAGCTTCATGAAGCACTCGTGATCGTTTTTGACTCCTCTAGATGGCACTCTTGGTTTAAAGATGCAGTGGAATTTTAACACATTTCCATTGCACTAAACCAGAGGTCAGCAACCCAAAATGTTGAAAGAGCCATATAGGACAAAAAAAATCATCTCGAGGAGTCAAAAAGTGCTTCATGAAGCTTCGTTTTTCCCATCACTGGAGAACGTCACAACGCGTTTCTGCTTCTTACTTTCTACCGTCAATAAAATATACTGTATGTTCACGTCGATCGCCAGAGTAATAAAGCAGTCGCTTTCCTCCTCGCTCCGAAAGAGTGGTTCGCTTCGGTGCTGCGTCCGAGTTTCGCCATGATTGTTTATCTCGGTGTGTGTATTTCCAATAAGTGGCGCTCCAGACACACAGACTTATAGACACACACCAAAATGTTCGTCTCCACACAGGGTCCTTATCGACAGAAGAACAGAAAACAATCTGGAAACGCCACAGAGGAATAAATTTATCGAAGTTAGGCTCGGACAGCGCGTGGCAATGTAAGATGGCCGCCGGTGGCTTCACTTCTTGCTGGGCGAGTAAGCGGCGTCGCCGCGCATACAAGTACTTCCTGTACTCAAAAGACCAAGATTCCTTGCGGATAGTGAACGTGTGGAACACAAACGTTTTGATGACGTGTCCACTGTGCTTCCTCCCAGGAGTCCGGGCTGTCTGAGAACATGAAACCGCTCGCCTAACTTGCGACACCCAGCTCCGGCCCCCGATGGCATGTGAACAGCACGAGACAAGAACGCTTACTTGATCACGTCGACCGGTTCTTCGGGGCTGTGCTCCACGGCCACAAGCAGCCCGCCCGAGTCCAGAATGGCATAATGATGCGGCCCATCCAGAGCCTTCATCCACGTGTAGCCGCCGTCATCAGACACAAACACGTCGGGGGTCATCACCGAGACGTCGTTGCCGACACTCCCTGCCAAGATTCGGGCATATATGTCCACTTTGACATTAAGGTCCAGTAAAAAAAAAAAAAAGTGTCAGAACGATTTGAAAATCTAATTACCATGGGCTAATATTAAGCCCACAGCGTTCGGTTCGCTCAGGGGCAGCATGGGGGCGTTTAGCCTCAGAGCAGTGCTGTATGTCGCGAGGATGTGGAGAGCGCACTGTTCAGACAGAGACAAAGTACCATTTAGTACATGTGCAGCGCTACCTCCAAAGTCCACCACAACTGATGAAATGAAATCGAACGGCATAGTCGTGTGAATTCGACTCAACTGTATTTCTTCAGCACTTTTAAGCAATATAATACAAACCTCTGTACCTGGAGCAAAAAAAAAAAAAAAAAGTGATGATCAATCTGGTGTGCGCACGTTGGCCACTAGATGGTCATATCATACATTCCTCCACACGACACAGTTTTGATGATGAACTACCGGTCAAGTCCCGATCGTCACACGATACCGCACAGTCCTCAGTGAAGTGTACCCGTAGTAGAAGTGCGTGTAGTGTTTGAGAGCGCAGGTTACAAACGTGCAAAAATTTCAGAATTGGAACATCAACTGGCGCCGCTGAGTTGGATCTGCTTGTTGTTTTGGCAATTTTGCTGCTAAAAATTGGATTCAAACTGCAGCGAAGTCGTAGTTAAAGTATGAACTCGGGTTTGGGCTCCGAGACGACGGCACTATGGCACCACGCCTGGATTTGCAATGCACGATCTGCGGTCGCCAAGTATGGCAAGTGCACGGGAAGAAGACACAAGTGAGTTTGACATCTTTTTCTCATCATAATTGCAGCTTTTCTGGGGAAAACGTACAGTCTTTTTCAAAAATATACAACTTCTATACAAATGGGGTTTTCTTCTAAAATTGAAAAAAAAAAAATTTTTTTTTCGATATCCACAGCTGTCTTTTTATTTGACATTTGGGAAAACCTTTTATGTTCAGCCATTGGGCCGATCTTTTACACCCGACTTTTGCAAGGAGTCTGAACTTCAAAGTTTGTGTTAAGGATAAAGCCCGTGTGTTTCTGGTCCCTTGCTATAATTGTCTCCTCACCTCTTCTGGTCGCTTGTCTTTTGAGTCACAGTTGCTGATGGTGGGCTTCCGCAAGGGGGTCCACTCTCCTCCCATGTTTCGGGTCATCACTGACCTCACAGACTTGTCTGCAACAGCACGTGAGCATTTCTTTTACTGACTGAATTATGGCTGGGCCTTAAAATTAAATCTGCCCCCCTTCCCCCACAAAAATCCAATAGCAATTCATAATTCCCCCCCCCCCTTCACTTATAGAAAAAGCAGATGACAATGACATTCAAACCAAGTTTTGCGTCTTGTTTTGTTTTTGTCGTTATGGGATTTACTTTATCGATGCTGATCAACGAGTTTTTGCAAATTATTTTCTGGATCCCATCGATCTACGGCTGCTGGAGCTCTTGTTTGAGAACCGCTGCTTGCTCTAAGACACGTGGGCAGACCTACCTTCGGTCAGGGTGCTGGTGATAAAAACTCCCCGCAGGGAGGTGATGTTGGTGAAGTCGGACTCGCCCCCTGTGGTGGTGTAAAGGTGGCGCTCCAGCGACTTGGAGAAGACGGTGCCCCGGTCATCCGACACGTAAATGGTGCCGACGCCATCATCTGAGCAAACAGGTGACAGTAAGAGTCACGTTCTTCAGCCAAACGGAGTCAGGTTATAGGACTGACCCTCCGGTTCGTCGACGTGCATGAAGACCATGTCGTTGCTCGCTCCCAAAATGGAGTAGAACTGATCGGAACCGATGGATGGCAACTGAGCCATGTTCCAGGTATCGCCCTGGTCCACCGACACGTGGATCCTCCTCTGAGTGGCCTGCAAAGAAACGGCAGCGGCAACGTGAGGGGAAGAGTTGAGAAGATGACATCGAGAGACCACTAGCAACGACGGTCAAAAAATAATAATAATTAAGTCTTCAAAACCCACGGAGAAAGGATAAGCCGTTCCGATGACGGCTTTTAACTTCCAAGTTCAATTTCGTGCAATGAATTCAGGCCATCAACATGTATTGAAAAAGAAAGATAATCATATTGATTACTCTGTTGACTAAAAAATGATTGGGCATTAAAATTGATTGCAAAATCATTTTTGGACTTATTGTTAGCCAATGACTGCGGTGTATTAGGTATTGCATCATTTAAAAAAAGTAAATCAGGAAATAAATAAGTCGCGGAACCAGCAACGGACGTCACCCAAGAGGGCGTGGCGATCTCAACCTTTTTCAAACACAGCTACTTCTTGGGTACTGATTATTTCTTTCCAAGAGCTACTCGTCTGAGATAAACTTCTGAGGCAAAATTATGAGAATTTTTTGAATAGATAAAGATGAGTATTCCCCCGCCAACATGTCAGAAATCAGTCCTACACAATCAAACACCGGTAGGGCACATTTGCAAATTTCAATCATCTTTCCATGAATTCAACACCAAAAAGCGTATACAAAGGCTCGTTAGTTATTATTTTTATTATTATTATTTTAGAAATGCCCAAACTTTTTATGGGCACAACATGCTGCGTCTATTTTGCCACGGACCCACCTCGCCCGTCATCACAGAAGCAAAGAGGAAGCGACCGCCGAGGCCGAAGGAGTAGATCTTGTTGGCGACGGTCTTGATGTTTTGCCCGAAATCAGTCGTCCTCCTGATCTCCAGCGCTCCGCGGGCATCTGAGCAAACACAAGGGGGCAAACTAGTTGACAAAAACTGCGAGGCACTCATGAATGGTTGCCAGTTTGGAACACTTACGACAGGATCCGTTGCGATTGGTTAAAAAAAAGATGGCATTCTTCGTCCCCCTGGAATGAAAGTAGGAACGCTTATTTTCATTCATCACAATGAACTAAAGTGGGTTACAGCAAAGGCGGTGACAACGATTCGGTGATTATTTTGAAGAATAGAACGCAGCATGACGGCACAAGATTTGTTTTTGATGGCTGCTGTGAGCACAACGTCTTTACTGGTCGCAGCATTAAAAATAAAATACCCGCTTGAAATCGAACACACTTGACTATCAACGTTACTCAGGCGACAGGCAAACATACAAGGAAGTGCCTCCGGGACAACAAGGCGAGTCTGCTTGCCAAGTGGCTTTTGACTGCAAGGGTGGAGCAATGAGGAAAAGACCCCGGGGAATTGATGGGAACTTGTTTGTCTCGTGCCAGCGTTGGGAGTCATCAAGTTGGATTAACTGGGGCATGAACTACATCTTCGATATCAACACCTCTCGGAGAGTGGATAGAAGAGCACTTGAGAACACGTTTCACTACCGTATTTTGCACACGAAAAAGTGCACTGGATTATGAGGCGCACCTTCAATGAATGGCCTATTTTGTAATTTTTGTTCATACATTGGGCGCACCGCATTATAAGATGCCTCCACTAGATGGAGCTATGCTCAAGGAAACACCAACAGAACGATCAGATGTCAGTAAAACTTATTGAATAAAGCAGCGACACAGTTCACTTAACCAACAGCAAGTTCGAACATTGACTCGTTAACGTTGAACTCTCTTGCCGCTGCTCTGTTTCCGTGATCAACTGCGCAACCCGATCGCCTTAAGTTTGAACTCTGCGTTGTCAGTATGTCTCGAGCAAGGAGCCATTTTGGGGTTGACATATTACCGTAATAATATACACAAAGCGCATCGGATTTTTAGGCGCTGTGAGCTTTTAAGAAAATGGAAGGCTTTTAGGTGCGCCTTTTAGTGCGGAAAATACGGTACTACCTGAAGAATGAACAGTCAATTAAAGTTGATGCCTATAATGCAGGACTTTTTCAGCGTTTTGCATCTCGGCAGTTTGAGTGCCAACCGGGTCGATTTTTGGTTAACTGCCTACAGGTACTTTTGAAAACATGTATGAAAGCCAGCGTTTTGAAGAGAATTGGCAAAATAAACACCCACAGCACACCGCAGTTTCGTCGTTGCCCATGCCAAGGCAAATAGCAGCTACGCTCAAGTAATGGACGGATTTCTTTGCATATAAATGTGCGATCACAAATGATTGATGAGAGAAAACGATGCTCTGGTTAAATTGCTGTCTGTAAATGTTTGTCAAAATGATTTATGGGAGACATCCTGAGCATAGTTTCCACAGTTGAGTTCCCAGGTCTAACTAGGACACTGAACGTTTGAGTCGACGCCGCTACTTAGCGGAAGCTAAAGCTGAGAACACTGTTAGCAGGGGCGTGGCGGCCAACGAGAATTTCGAGAGTTTCCTGACCGGCTGGTCCATTTTCAGTTTTGTTCTGTGAATATTCCTCGTGCCCAGTTGAAGCACAAAGTATATTTTTGTCTCCCTCCCCATGCGTCATCTGCTTTTCCATGAGGGAACCAAAGATTCTGGTATTGTGGGTAAATGTCCAAAACAAAGAGCAGACTTGCCCCAAAAAAATATGAATTGGGCATCACGCCCTGCAGTGTGAACGTGGCCTGTGTGAACTGCCGGGATGAAAACCACACGCAAATTGAATATTCTGCACCTCGCCCCGATTCCCACAGGCTACCGAAGAGCTTTGAAATCCGCAGCCAAAAGCCGCGATCGCAGAATCCCGGATTCCTACTGAATGGAATGTGGTCACGTCACATGGCTTTGTGATGGCGTGCTTTCCATGTACAGTACGGCGTTGATGCTTTCCCGAGTATTCTTTCTCTGCCTGGCCCGTAACCACATATAAGCAAACGAAATATCGGCGTGTGTTCTTTCAGTCTGTAACCTGCCCCGCTGACCATTTGAACTCCTGAGAGGCATCATATTGTGACCATCCTCTCCATTTTAAGTGCTTTGCCGCCATTTTGTAGATGATTTCAAACACCTTTTAGGAGAGGCGTCAATTGCTGGCGTTTTTTTTTTAAGTTTTGCGATTCGCGGCAGGCCGTATCCCACTTCACTGTAACTCCACTTTAATACTGAGGCTTGTTGACAAGAGGTCGGTCTCTCACCATTTCACCATACAGACCGTGCTGTGGATCTTTATCCAATTGAGGCCAAAATCTTTCGTCAGCCACAGCTCCCTCTAAGGAACAAAAATAAGGACACAAACAAAGGCGTTGAGCGATTGTGCGGTGAAGCCGTTTGGCTTCACGGAGCTGAAACTGAACAAACTAGGATGGTGTTAATAAATGTACTCTGTGTCAACACTTGATTGATTATTGACGAGCGGGAGTGATTACTGCAATAAAGCCGAGAGGAAGACGGTAGGTCAGCTGTCCAGAGTTAAACTATGCATTAGGTCAATTTGAATCCAGTATTTTTTTTTTTTCTCCACCATTTTGAAGAGTTCCCAAGTGTCAATATTTCCACAATATGTCCCCCCCCCCCCCCCCCCCCCCTTTTTTTTTTTTTGTCCCCCCA
>CAAKHF010003332.1:1226-15048 GCA_901007745.1 Hippocampus kuda
ACAAAAGGTCTTTGTCCCCCCCCCCCCCCCGGTTTGGTTGATTTCTCATCTCTCACTCGCTCACTGTGTCTCATGCCTTCCACTACACAAGTTATGGAAAAACCAAGCTGAGCCGGGCGCAAACAATCGACACAAGCAGTCATTTTGTGGTGCCACCCCGATGCCTTTTCATGGACAAGTGTGAGATTCTCAACCGCAAATTACATAATGCGCTCACTTGCTCGATGTGGCCGTTTGTGGCAAATAGCGACAAATCTAATTTCGGATTTAAGAGCGAGGGCTAACAGCTGTTTGGCTTCCTATTAAACGCGTCGACAAAGATGTCATACGCGTTCTCTGCAGGACAGGAAATATGCATTTGCACAAAAACTATTCGTTTGAAGGGAAACATTCAAATGCTGTGGTTGAACGCAGCGATTTCGGGTGCTTTTTAACCAGCATTTTGCCATTTGTCTCATGTAAGGCTACTTACTCTACTATCGAACTGAAGAGCATTACAGGAGCAGATGACAGATAAGGTAGCTTTGACAATTGGTGACATTGGTGACAGTTGTTAAATTACAACTGGGAAGTTAAGATATCCGAGATTGCAAGATGGCAAAATGTCAGGAAAAGCCTACTAGAACATCTGAACTGCATTTGGGCTTAATACGAGGCACTTTGAATGGTGACACATAGGCGGTGACTCCCGTTTGAATATGAATCAACAGTCATAAGGGGGTGTGAACAGTTATGCAACTACATTATCACAGTGTTTTCTAGCCGAGTTGTACTGGACAGATTAATGGAGGAAAAACATATTTCTTGTTATATCACAAACTCTTGGCGATTGATCAGGGGTGTGTAGACTTTTGATATGCACTGTATTTATTTAAAAGGCTTCCGAATGGACCCAGCGTATAAACTATTCAAAATTAATTCATTGTGTTGTACTTTGGAGGCGTAACACTACACAAAGACGTGCTGCACTTAAACACACTCCAGGAGTGAAGGTCTAATCTTGTTCCTGAGTGTCAGTTTACAAGCCGTACAGTTATGAATCTACTCTAAGAGGCTGTGGGAGGAGGTTCAAGGCATGTTTCACGATGACATCCTTTTTTTGCACGGCAGCTTTTCACAGTTGTTTAGTCTCGTTTGACTGCTTGCCTCGAAACACAGCGATTCGGTAAAGCCTAGCGTAGCATAGCACGGCATACCCGCCCCGTCAGCGCTGATGGAGTCCCGCTGAGTGACGGCCGGCTTGATTTATTCGCCTGATTAATTTTCGGGGCCCGCATTCCGTTCAAGACCCACCCTACCCTGCCTCGGATTTGAAGAATGCAGCTCGGAAGGGAGAACATGTATGGAGGAACATTACAGTGAAGTTGAACTTGCGACACAGTTTAGAAAGAATTTTCACTTCTTATGTCATATTTATGAGAGTCGCTAAATGAGCAAGCTTATTTTTTTCGTACATAATTGTTTTGCACTTTTTTGGTTTTGCTGTGCTATTTATGCTTAATTCCTAATGCCTTGCTCATTTGCAACACCCCTGCTTATACCAGCAAGATAATACCAAAATACATTCTGCACGTGTTACAACAGTGTGGTTTCGTAGTAAAAGAGTGGGACTACTAGACCGGCCTGCCTGCAGTCCAGACCTGTCTCACAATGAAAATGTGAATATTGAAAATTACAAGCATAAAATTCGATAATGGGGACCCCAGACTGTTGAACATCTGAAGTTGTTAAGAATGGATCATCATTTTCACTCAAGGAGGCAGTGCTTTATCCCCAAGCTGCCCAGTTACATGTGTCAGTTATTGTGCAGATCTCAACATGTGGCGCATGCAGCAGCGGCAGACACATCGGCGACATTAGCTTCAAATCCCAAACATCCCTGAATGCCTTTTCTTTAACCTCCACAGTAACAGGCTTGAAGTTGTTTCTGGTTATCGTCCAATTCCGTAAGATGAGTAATGCCCTCTTGCAGCATACCAGTATTGTGACTCTGCGAACACTCGAGCAAACACTTCCCTCCTCGAGCAAAATAAGGGAGACGTCATGCGTGTTTGTGAGTGAACCAGAAACACAGGACATTGCATTATAAGCGCCATTATCAGCAAAGCGGCCAGACTTGGGGAGGAACTGTTTTGTGTAAACCCGGCTCGCTTGTTTGAGGAATGCAGAGGAGGAACCAACAACATCGTCTCTCTCTGGGAACATTTGAGCTCGGAGGTGCCGACTTCCGGGTAAGCAAGGGCGGGAGGGGGGGAGGGAGAAAAAAAAAATCTGCTTCATCAAATAAACTCATGTGAATGCACATCACTGAGGCTCGTGGTTTCGTTTATAAAGAGGGCACAGTGATTGCGATTGGCAGGCCGCCATCCTTCCCGCAGGCCTGATAAACCAGGGTAACGTTACCGTCCAAGATTTGTAATAACGTTACAATTCACAAATTGAACTATTCGTTGTTTGCTGCTGAAAATCTCACATTTGCATTTTTTTTTGTTTGTGCTCTTTCTGAACCACTCTTAGAGGCCACATGACTCTTCCAAAGTTATCGTTAATCGTTCAAGATATTCTTTTAGTGACACCTGATTCCAATGCTGACTGATCTGAAAGCTTTGTTTGAAATGCTTCAATTAGGCTCGATTATCTCTCTAACACGTCCCAGGGCCCAACCACAATCGGGCCTTCACAGACTTTGATCTCCAATGGAAGGACAACATTCAAATTTGGCTGGATTATTGTTGAGTGGTACCCTGCTTGAAGCAGGTGATGTTCCTCCTTGAAGCCCACAGAGGCTGGAGGATGCATTTCCTGTCTGAAGGGCAGCACTGGGGAACAGGAATTGATCTGAGCCGCAATTTAATCCTGGGCCCTCCGCTCCAGAGGATTTTAGACCCAGAGTCAGGTCAACAACAGACACGCTTTACG
Source organism: Hippocampus kuda (assembly GCA_901007745.1). Lineage (NCBI taxonomy): Eukaryota > Metazoa > Chordata > Actinopteri > Syngnathiformes > Syngnathidae > Hippocampus > Hippocampus kuda. The sequence goes on from CAAKHF010003332.1 coordinate 4,146, forward strand.
GTAGTTCTACAAAATGTTGAAGGAGCAAAACCATCTACAAACAGAACAGACTCTCCATAATTTCAGCTAACAACGCAGACTAAACATTGCTCATCCTTGAACACAAAGATCTTAGAAGAGTACATGTAAAGCGTATTCACGATTCGTGATATACATTTTCTCCAGTGACATGTAAGCCTCCTCATGCCACTGGTGCGCTAATCTGCCCCAAAATTCTCACACCGCACTTCAATGCACCATTGTGGAGATTCTTCAGTTATTCGTCATTTAACATCGAGGCCGTGCGACGACACAATGCAGCCACTGTACCCAGTGGAATCATCGACAAGAAAGACAAACACATATGTCATCGCTAACACAAATCCCGGTGCTGTAGCTCTTAATTAAAAACTCAATTCAAGTCGTGTCTTCCTTTTAAAACAACAAAAAAAAAATCAAGTGGACATGTAGTGGCAACATAATGTGTGCAGAAAGTGAGACAAAATGACAACAGGAAAGGAGCACCACCTTAAAAGCCAACTCAGGCTAAGCCAGTTCTGCAGAAGGGAGTGGTTCTCAGATCACAACAAGGCAAATTATCCTTTGGTATGAACACAACACGCTACCAACAGTATGTCTTCAATTTAACAAAACATCACTTTTTTTTTTAAATATAACTCACCCTCGCGGTCCCGGCCACGATGAGCATGCTGTAAGAAGGCGGTTTTTCGAAAGCGGTGGATGTTTCCTGGTTGGGGAAAAAAAGACAAAACAGAAAATTAGATTTAAAATCAACTCTAAAATCCACTACACACCGTCTGAACATGCATGACATTAAAATGAGCATCAACGCTCTGAACAAAAACAAACAGAATTTCACCTCTGGCATTTGGATTTGTGCATACATGAAAATAATCTTTGCATTCAAGATAGGTTGAGCTTCCCTGCTTCTTACACATTGGGTCTGGCAACAAAAAAAATTATATACATGTTTTTCTTCTATGGCGTACACAACACAGCAAACAAAAGCTCGACCAAGCGTTGGCTCAAAAGTTTAACGCTTTCATGTCCCAATAATGATAACCTGTAACCTGATAACATGATAGGCTGTCCACTGTAGTAACCGCAGTCACTGAAAGGGTTAAATTGGAAAACCAGTAAGTCACTATACCACTGTACCGCTAAAATGGTTTGCAAACAAAAGATGTCATCCCGAATAGACGGGGCCGGTCATTATTTGCAGAGGGTGTACATAAAGCATGCTTTTCCAACTGTATTCCACAGGACCAGTTCTGTCAGACATAACTATGGCTGAATTTGGCAAGCTGGAGTCAAGTATGTCATCACGAGGGTGTGCAAGCGGCGCATATCTGGGCTGCTACTTCCTCTTCCGCGTGTCCGTCTTATCAGCAAATGAAGACGAAATATGGTCTCCCCGTTGACCTTTTTTTGCTGATCAATTGCAACAAGATGCAGTGTTTGCTAGAAGCATTATGAGCCCAGGTGAATGACTGAGATCCCCAAAGTGTGTCCTTCCCTATCCTCCAAATTGACCATTTATAGTTTAATAACTTGAAAAGATTGAAATGGACATCCAAAAATTAGGCTGGGATTAAAAATTTTTTTTTTTTTTTTAAATCATACATTGAAATACAGGATGATTATCTCTCAGTCAGTGGTGGAAAGTAATGAAGTACAAATACCTTGTTACGATATGTATATACACATATATATTTTTAGATTTCTGTACTTTGAGTGATTCTTTTACTCAAAGTATCGCCCCCCCTTAAAACATTCTCCTATATGTGAAGCCAGATATCTGTCCCTTTCTACACCTTTGTCAAAATAGACTTCTTACTTTTTTGAAAGATGTATTTTTTTCAGTCAAGTCATAACTATCATTATCATAACCAAATTAGGATTTTCCTTGTTGTTGTTCTTGTTCACTTTTTTTTTAAACATTCTTCCACATGCAAGCGTTTGCAAGTAATTAAGAGGGAAACTATTTTGTGCCCAGTCAAGTTATTTTTTTCCTGCTGTGCAAGGTGAACAAAACAGTTATTGTGTCTAAATAAGTGACAGTAAAAATTCATTTGTACTTAAGGACATTTCAGTCTGTAAAGCAATTGAATTAGTACTTTCATCAGTCTTTTTTGTTGTTGTTGTTCACAAATATCTGTAGTTTTACGTCATTACAACATTTGCCACCTCTGCGATTGTTACTGTGTACTAACAAGTGACCTGACAGGATAATTACTCTGAAGACTCTTTCACAAACATCTGAGAATCAGATGTCATTACCTTCTTGGAAAACGGTTAAATTTGTCCCGACTGGCATTATGCGTTTACCCTGCTGAAGTAACCACCGTGTCTGAGGACAAGCAGCCTAGAGAGGGTCAGAGGGACTAGAGACAGAAGAAGTGGCGAGGTGCCATTTGCTGTGTATTAGCCGGCGCAGACATAGCGGGAACACCCCCGCAGCCTCGTGCTAACCTGTTACCTTGGGCTTCAGGAATTTTGCTGAAACTACCGCGGAAAACTAACAAAATGCCAATGCCTCGACAGCTAATAACTGTGTCCAAGACTAGCAAACAGAAGCAGAGTACAGAAGCAGAGTGAAAGCACCACAGGTGGTCTGAGAGGAAGTGACACAAATAGCAAGATTTCGACTCAACAGCTACATTTATGACCTCGTTTGGATTTTAACTGACGATACATTCCCCCCCAAAAATTTTAAACCAAAAAACATTGTGTTATAGAAGCACTTTATTACAAATACCTTATGCTACTTCCAAAATCTTAACTGTAGAGGAGACCCCAAAAAAAGGCACTTTCGGTCAACCATTAACATTGCATTGTCAAAGACAACAAGTCATTTTCAACACTTTAGATTGGTCAGTCATTTGTAAAAGTAACAACCACACACATGGATTGATCAATAATGTACTATAGATCAATGGCATTTCCCAAATTGTGACATAGCAGGACAAAAGTCCACGAGGATTAACGCTAACGTATGCTAGCAGTAATCCTGCACACTGTCGTTACATTAAAATGACACGGTGCGATTGAAGATTTTGCTGTTTGAATATCCAACTTTGCTTTTGCTTTGTGTCAGATTCACAGTTAACTTCAACCGGGAGTACCAAACAGCTTGAAGCAAGCACACGCGGTCTCTTCCTAAGGAAAACTGTTTGAGTGACTCTTTTCATTTCCTCAAAGCAAAGTTATACAATAGCTTCTTATTGACATCAAAAATAGTGTGAACACGCGGGTAAGGAAGACCGTGGTCCCGGTGACTTTCAAAATACGAAACTGGCACAAACTGCAGCATCTGATGGGAGTCCATCATACCTTTGAAGTGAGTTTTCCTATTTCGGAGCGGCACGGCGGCGGAGGTGACAACCGGGTCACCGTCGACCGTGGTGTCTTCCTCCATAATAGTATCTCCCATGACCCACAGGCCCATCCTCCTCATGCGGATGGGTTGAGGGCCGGCTTCCTGCGGCGAGGCGGCGGCGGCCTGCTGGAGAGGAGGCCCCTGAGCATTGGGCACCTGAGCCCCACCTGGCACCAGACTCTTCAGAAAGTCCATGTTCAACTTGCCGCTTATTCGCTCGGGCGTACCGTCCAGCAGCTTGTGCCACGCCATCGTCACCCCATCCTAAGGTACGAGCGCGCCACCGGGAGCGTCCACGTTCACCAAGATAAAGGCCAGGTCTGAGCCATGGGAGCTACCGCGTGAGTTCAGAAGGCTCCCTTAAAAGTTGTCTGTCTGGACTAACTAGTTGCTGACATACTTGAACAAAGCGGAGCAACTCCCCGTGCTGCGACGCTACCTGTCTGAAGGCAAAGAGCCGCAACACTTGCTGTGGGCCAGTGATGTCATGGCAAGTGGGCACTATCTAGGGTGGGACTCGGACGTGTTCCGCGAGAGATAACGCGGGAGGATGAGGCTGGCCTCGCCCCGTCCGGCCCGCATTGCTCGACCAGTCATAAAAGACACACCAGGGCAAAGCGTGAGACTGACAGGCAGCGTGAGAAGTCGGAAGGCATCAGAAAGCGAGCCGAACTTGTCCGCCTGCGGGAACCGATAGCCCTTATCACTGCACTCAAATGCTTGTCCGCTTCCATGCAAAACACTCAATAAAAACAAAGCTTATACACCGAGTGCACGTTCATCGATTCACCAGATTGACCCGCAATATCGAGAGACCAAAAAAAAAAAAAAAGTCGTACTTAGACTTGTATGACATCTCAAATCCTCCCCCAGTGAAATGAATGGAAATGCCACTTAGTGGAGCACCTCTCCAAAAAAGAAATTTTGTAATGTACTTTTTTTTTAAATCAAGAATATAGTACTCCACAATCCTCTACTTAAAAAAAATAAAACAGACTAATAATATAAAGTAAATAGTGTAATGCGCCAAAATTGAATGTGGGGATTCCTGTCATGACCACAAGAGGGCAGTATAATAGTCATACAGAAGTGAGTTTCGTGGAAATTCGCAGCCAAAACAAGCGCAAAAGAAAACCGATGGATGAAGCAAATGGGCACAAACTGTGCGTTAATGCTCTAATGCATATGTGAGGTGATGCAACCACTTCAGTATACACGTCAATGGGATTTAAAAAAAAAAAAAAAGGCGACTGTTCGGACAAGGTCTGTAATCTGAAAATAGCACAACTTTCCTCATATACCGTACTGTATGGGTGAGCAGTGGCGTTTATTCTGGGCGAGGCATTTAGTAACCACTTAATTTGTACAAATGTATTTATGCAGTGATGATTTGTTATCAAATTAGCACGATAAACAGAAAGACTTTCTCTTAAAATCCCAACAGTGTGTATTTGAGGTGTGGTGTTTATTTTTGGACAATGCGCCCGGAAAGTAATACAATGCAAGGATACATCAGATGACTACATAACGGTAATTTAGAGGAATATTGTGTTACCGCCTTTGATTTTTATTTTCTGAATGTGGAAAAAGGAGTCTATCTGAGGGGAGGCATTTATTTTTCAGACGACACGCATCGCAATTGATTGATACAACGTGTCCATATCCTCTTTCAAGCAGTGCTACCCGAAATATTCCACAAAAAAAAAAAAAAAGGTTTAAAAACAACCCCGGCACAAAAAAACTATTCATCTTGAAAAATGAAAAATGAAATAAATACGTATATAAATCACTGACATTCTGAGCCTGTGCAAAAAAAAAAAAAAAAACCCATCACTGAATATCCGCATCTGCGGCGTCCACTGTATGCTAAAACTATATCCAAGTTTTTTTATACAGAGCAAATCTTCCATTTTTGAAAATGGCTTCTGTGTTCAAGTTTATTCCCAAGGACAATTTCCAACTCCAATGACAAGTAGACGGCCATTGCCGGGTGCAATGATGGCAGCCGTCCACCGGTCTGCTCTTGTAAGGCTGCTGGACAGCGAGAACAATGGCGTCGCACGGGAGGCCAAGATCCCAATCAGCCCAGGAATGTGAAAGAGGAAGCCCCAGGAACAATGTGGAGCGCTCCCTGTGCCGTCCTGGGTCCCCCGCCTGCCTGCCTTGTGCTGCTTGCAAGCGCAGGAGAAAACAGGAAAACTCGTGGGCTGGGACCCAGAGACCCAAGTCTGTTCTGTTCGTGTTGGGGAGAGCGCGGAAGGGGGCTGATCTGTACAGTCCTGATGATCACTTGGATCGTGCACTTATTTGACCTGCCGCACAGCCACAGCCACAACTTTAAAACAGTTACACTGCCCCCTGATGGTAAAATAATTAACGCATTTCTTTTTGGACTCTAAAAGCAGCGGGGCCCCCCCAGGCACAAGGCCACAAAACAGTGCCTCTCTGTGGGCCATTTAGGACCGGTCCACACAGAGAGACGGAACCATAAACATTTTACTCAGCACTATGTGAAATGAGTTTTATTTTGAAAGTCATGTGCATCCAGCTGGTTCTCTCCCCAAAAGACCGAAGACCAGCGGTGCCCAAGTCTGCTCTCGAGAGCCTCTATCCAGTTTTAGACGTCTCCCACATGTAACCCACCAGATTCAAATAATCAGTGCATTAGAAAGCTTTGCAAAAGTCTGATAAATATCCCGAACATTTGAATCAGTTGTGTTGGAAGAGGGGAGACATCTAAAACAGGCTGGATAGGTGCTCTTGAGGACAGGACTTGGGTACCCCTGCTGTAAACTATACATAGTTTGTAGACATTAATACTCAATGGATATAAAAAGTCTACACACCCCTGTTCAAAAACCAGGTTTCTGTGATATTAACGCGCACACACACACACACACACACACACACACACACACACACACACACACACACACACACACACACACAAAAGGGAAACAAATTCTTTCAAACTAATGTAGTTGAACAAGTGTGCAATTATTTTGAAATTAAGCCAAAGTTAAAAAAAAAAATTTTTTAAATATTCAAAAACTAATTGAAAAAAATCACAACAAAATTAGGACAAAAACGTACTTTTTAATAAAAATCTGACAAAATAAAGATCTAGCAATAAAAATTAACAAAAATACATCCAAAACCGATCAAAAATAAGTCGTCAGACCCTCGCGAGCTTCAGCGCTTAAGGAACTCAGTCAGACTTTGTTTTCGCAGTCACAAATCAAAAAGCTTGCTGCCACTTTGTGTTGTGTGTTTGGACTTTTCAGATGTATGAGGCAGCCTTAAACGGGGGGCGGGGGGTCTCCCCCCCACCCCCCTAGTGAGCGAGAACAAGCAAGGCTATGTTCAAGTTCAAGACGAATAGAGAAAGAAGTCCAGCTGGTTTGGTCACAAGCCAGAACGACAGTTGTGAGGCGACCCAAGTGTTTGTCGCTCTGAAGTACCACTGTGTTTAAAATATGTTACTGGACATGTATTGTAGTTGTGTCAGGCCGATGTAGAAATATTTTTGTGGTGAAGACGCTTACTGCGAAACGGGAGTCGATGACGCGTGTCGTGATGAACCGAGCCACGACATCTGCTCGAGGGATGACGGCAAGTGGATGACTTTGTGTCATGCGTCGGTCGTCTGTGCGTGCAGAGTTTGTGTGAAAAGAAGTTGCACGGGCTCAGAAGGGGAGAACGGCAGGGGAGAAAAGGGCAACTTTGCACTTTTCACAATCGGGCCAAGCGAGGAGATTAACACGGACTGCTTGTGCACGGTTCCCACACTACTCGGCCCGCAGTCGCTAAGAAAACCTCAACCACAACACACGCCACGGAACGACACCTTTAACACGAAGAACGGACGCTGCGGCTTCTCCAAAAATGTCAGTCATACTTGTGAAAGTTCTGCATTTTTTTTCGCACTTAACTGTTCTCTTCTGCCCTGATCTGTTTATCTCTCTGTGCCCTGCGACTGACAAACGACCGGGCTGTTCTCTTGGCAACGGGGCGACTCTGCTGTGCTCTGCTCAGCTCCGGGCTGGCACCGGATTAAAACCTTCTCCCGAAGCAGCGGAATAATCTGAAGATTACCCTGCGACATCAAACTGTTACATAACTGATCCCCGGCGTGCTAATGTGTACTTTCCTTCCAGTTTAGCATCAGGGAGTCTGATTTAAAAAAAAAAAATCATTAAATTTAGTACGCTCATGTCAAACAGCATGCAGCCGCCAAGTAGAACGCGCCCGAGGTCGTACTCAGGTGGGGTTGTTAGTAGTTAGAGGTCCGTTACTTTGGCAACAACGGAACCCAAGTTTGTATTTTCAAATCAGAACACACCATAGTTTAGCACCACGTTGTTTCCTATTTGACAGATTTTTATTTTGTCATCCTCAATCAGCTTTGGTGATAGTTTATATATTTAAATGGGATTTTTAATCAGGTTTTAATAAGGTTTGTCTGTTGTCTTTATTTTATTTTATTATTTAATGACAGCTTTTTGGCACCTTTCGATTCATTTTTTTGGGTCATTTTCTGCAGATTTTTGTGTCTAAATTTTGGTCGGATGTTACCTGATTTTTTTTCGACCGCTCAAATTTTGGAATATATTTTACTGTATATTCTTTGTCAGGTTTTTGAGGTTCTTTTCTCACTGTTATTCTGTTTATATGCCAGATTTTTATAATTTTTATAATCTTAAAAAAACTTTTTTTCCCTCCATTTTTGGCAGCTTTTTGACCGTTTCCCAGATTTTAGTCATTTTTTTTAATAACTGCATACATATATACATATACCTGTACAAGTTATATTCTAAATTTTGCTTATTTTTCAAAATATTTGTGTCATATTTTTAATGCTTTGGCAGATTTTGTTTCCACTCAGATTTTTAGGTTGTAGGTTTTGTACTATAATTGATTGAGGTGTGTGTGTGGGGGGGTTCCGCAGTTTTGACATATTTACACTGCTTTCGCTGAAATCTGTCAGGTTTTTGCCGTATTTTTCTCCAACTTGTTTTGTTTTGCCAGAACTCTGTATTTCTCTCTGTCACATTTTCAGGTTTTTGTCCGTTTTTTTTTCTCCGCTGTTCACCTGAATCCGTACATAATTAAAAAAAATGCATAGTCAAGTCAATTTCTCATTCCCATCTATCGGTCCAATGTATTATTATATTGCAGTGACTGACAAACAGAAGCAGACGTACCGTGCATCAAAATTGAGCTGCAAAGGAAGGAAGTCCACATCACTGCATCATCCATCAACCAGACAGAAAACTTCCAACATGGTGTTGAGCAAAAACGGGTGAGAACGGTGTCGGCGGTGCAATGATATTGAGTCCAAACGACTCAGGCAGCAGTGTAGTTAAGTTGCAATGATGCGCCACATCCCGCCAAAAAGACGTAATGCTCCGTTTTCTCACGCCACCACACCTGTTAGTCATGGATGATCACACTTCCTGCCATCTGACGCGGTGACTTCAAGTTCAACCCAACAAAAAATAGAGTCACACCGTTGAGATAAAAAAAAAAGGTGTTTCCTGGTGTCAGAATTTTTCTTTTTTTTTCCCAAACAAAGCCCTCCACTCCTTAAGCAGATTCATGACTGAACGGCATTAAAGTGCCACTACAACTCCCAAAGGATGAAAGGAAACAAAGTAAGTGAAGGGGGGTGGCTAAAGGTCAGTGTAACGAAAAGCATCTGATCAATGATTAGCTCGGCCTGAACCGATATGACCTGCAATCTTGCGAGAGTGCAATACAATAGGGATGCTACACCGAAGGGGCGGGAGTTCTATTTGGCTGCGACCGAGGATTGACTGTACTGACATTTGAAAGAAAGACGTCTACACTGTCATGGAAAAGTTCCTATTTCATAATATATAGTGTTTGTGTATTTTTGTACCCTTAATGGCGAATTACAACGTGAAGCAGTTTACACAAAAAGTGACTCCAGTCTGTCTGCTTAAGAAGAACAGCAAATGATGGAGGTGTGAAGACAACTGCAAGCATCTCCGCCAGTTACTCAGATCACAATATTTGCAAAGCTGTGGGAACACATCGTTTTTATGGCATAAAATTTGAGCCTACGCTAGCTATCTGGTTAACAACATCGAAGGGGATTTGTTTTTCTTCTTCTCGGAACGAGCAATATGTGAATTGTTTTAATGGCTTAATGATAAAATTTATACACTTGTGCCACACTTTAAAAATGCTAAAATGGTCGTTCAAAAAGCCATTAATAGAGATTATTGGCTTCATTTCCTTTGGAAAAGAGTTGTACAAATCCAGACACTCTGACCTTTTGAGTTTCTACTATACATTTTTCTGCTGGTGTTTTTCCATACATAAGAAGCAGCCAAAGTTACAAAACACAAACACCCCAAAAGAAAAAAATAAAAAAACGCATCGGACAAAAGCAGCGAGGCTGTAGCTCAAACAGACGCAAAATAACAGGTTCGGCCCAGCCATAATCACAACCTCTTTCAGCGAAAAACACGACGGGATGAGGAATGTAAAGGGACTTTAAACCCGTAGACATTCCTCTTATCAATTTCGCCAAATCCAGACAAGATCATATTTGAATGCAAGAACGGGATATTTAGTAGCAATGCAACTAAATACGTTGAAAACTCTCGCGGTCTCCTTCGCTCTGGTAAAAAAGAAGAGGGTGGTTTCCTCCCCAAACATCAATTATGAGCCAAAGCCTTGCTCCCAACGCTTGGGATAATCTTCCTCAGCAGGGCTCAATTATAGTTTATTTCCAGCTCCCCAGCTCAGCTCCACGCGATCGAGTGAAAGAAAAAATAAACATGTCGAGAGCTCACCGAGTCCTGTGCTCTTTTATGCTCCGGATGAATCTACATTTTTCCGTCCATCAAAGGGCGCCGGCCATTTTGACATTCGACTGCCACCTGCTGTCAGCAGAAATTGACATCCAAGAGGCCTCGTATCGCATCGCAAACGTCAGGTGACCATACCCAGAAAACAGGTGAGCCGTTCGCACTCCGAACTCCGTGACGACAGTTCCTGTGGACAGTAGGTGGCGATAGAATCCTTTTCTGCAGCTCATCTCATCCTCACAAATGAGCAGAGCACGGGGCTTTCTTTTGCAACAATGAAAGAGACCTCTTGTCAAGGTGTGGTCTATTGCTCTTCTAAAAGAGTGGGGGGTTGGGGGGGGGGTTGTGCTTACTTCCTGGTAGGCTGCTACTTGAGCACTTCTAAATATGGGAACGCTGACAACCGGGGCACCGCCATCTTTCTGTCCTGCCACGGAACTTTTTCACGCTGAGTGAGTGGAACATGAAAAGGGCCTTCGATGGCTAACCCAACTCCAGCTCCTGATGTCACTCACGAGGCCATTGCCATTGCCCCCCCCACCCCACCCCGAAGGACACCCATCCCACGTGGATACTACAGTACTTCCAGTATATTCTCTTTTATGTTTTGTTATGCTTTTATACACTAGACTGCTATTCATCTTTCTTAAAGACAAGTTTCAAAACATTGGGTGGTTGATGGCAT
>CAAKHF010003346.1:15043-25902 GCA_901007745.1 Hippocampus kuda
GCCTTGGGCGGGGGGGGGGGGGGGGGGGGATTTGAGCGCGTCGTGCGGACGTGCATTGCTGCGGCACAGCTTGCTCGGCGGCTTTGTGTGCAGGCCACAGCGCGGAAGGGGAGGGGCCGAGCGAGACAGGGAGAGAGAGAGAGAGGGGGGGGGTGACGAGAGAGAAAGAGTGCGAGGCAGCCAGAGGACGAGAGATGTCGGACGCACGCGAGGTCTCGTCACTGCAACACGGACGGAACATTTGAGCAGCCGTTTAATGATCCTCTTCCCTGCTTTTTTTTCTTTTGGTTTGTTTTCTCGGGGGGGCGGGGGGCAATCGAAGCGAGGCGGGAACACAGGGAGGGACTTTTTGCGATGACTTCATGCCGTCGGGAAATGAAGGATGCCAGGGCGCCCGGTGACACAGCTGCCGCCTGATTGGCTGCGGTGAGTGATGTAACGCGTTACCGAGCAGGATCGCCTTTCTTCTCCCCGCGTGGCCATTTTACAAGGCGGCGCACGCGGCCCACCGCGCGCTCGACAGCTTCGGTGTCGGGATCCGTCGGCGCGCGCCTCTGACGGCGATCCGTGCGAACGCTCGCGCGGACGATGGACCGGCGACCGGTCCCGGGTGCATCGTTCCCGGCCGGCGTAGCGTGCTAGCAAAGAAATGCCAAAGAGTCCGCTCGCGTGGGTTGTACCCCACAAGGGGATTGATGTTTAAAAAAACCAAAACACATTTAATGGCGTGTCAATGTTGAAGTGGAGGCTGGCCCCGCGCAGCAGCAGGAAGCCGCCCCTCTTCCCCCTCCCACCGCAAAGGCCGGTTAAACATAGCGCGCTACCTTTAGCGCCAGCCGTGAAACTGTCAACGCGCGAGGAGCGCCGTCGCCCAGTTGAGATTATTCCCGCCGTTCGCAATGTTCCCGAGGCTCGCACGACATCAATGTCGCGCGCGCGCGCCAGCTGTTGCCTAAGAGCCGCACGCACGCACGCACGCTCGCTCGCGTCGCTGCAAAAAGCAGACTCGGGTCAGGAATGTTCCGGCAATGACACCATGAAAGGCTCCGCGGCAACATCTGCACCTTTTCTCCGTGGATTTCCTTCTTCCGAATCGAGATCTTAGCCCGTCCGCCATCCACCGAGGTCCTCGTCAATCACCATCAGTGGGGATTTGATCGGGGGGAGAAGCACTTGGCTTCTGCCGCGACGCAAATCCCCATCCGGTTTGTTTTGGGTCCTCGCTCAGGACAGCTTCTTAACGCCAGCCAGCCGGTCGGACGAGCCGCCGGCATGCCAGCTCCTCTCGGATGAAATTTCTCTCCGAGAGGCGAATACGCGGATTCCTTGGCTGTACGTTTTTCGAGTTGCGTCGCCACAGGAGGAGCGTTGAGTGGAACTGCGCTTTTAGGAACTGCATTTTTGAAGAAACGTGGCCTCGGTTCCCCCGACGGGCTCGGCAGACAGCGCCGGTTGTTTTCAAGTTCTCTAGAAATAAGCGTTGAGTGGCGCTGAGAAAAGGGCGTCGGTATTGGGGATGTTGCTTGAGTTCCAAACGAAGCTCGCCAAGCGAGGTTCCGCGCCGAGACACTGAGCGAGCGTGTGGTCCCCCTTCAGCTCTACCTCCGAAGCCGCCCAAGCCCGCTCCCGTTCCTAACAACGTTCAGAACAACAGCATGGCGCTCCAGGACGCCGAATGGTACTGGGGGGACATCTCCCGCGAGGAGGTCAACGAGAAGCTGCGGGACACGGCGGACGGTACCTTTTTGGTCCGCGACGCTTCCACCAAGATGCACGGCGACTACACGCTAACGCTGAGGTAAGCGGCCGGCCCTTTCTGGGCCGGTCCGGCCGGGCTCCCGTTGGCCTCGCTCGCTTCTCGTGTCATTTTGGAATTTTTGGGGGCGGCGCTCCACAGGAAAGGTGGCAACAACAAGCTCATCAAGATCTTCCACCGCGACGGCAAGTACGGCTTCTCGGACCCGCTCACCTTCAGCTCGGTGGTGGAGCTCATCAACCACTACCGCAACGAGTCGCTGGCGCAGTACAACCCCAAGCTGGACGTCAAGCTGCTTTACCCGGTCTCCAAACACCAACAGGTAGGTTAGCCCCGCGCTGACGCCGACCGCCGGCGGGGGTCGTGACGGTTGTCGTGTTGACGCCGACGCGCTCAGGATCAGGTGGTGAAAGAGGACAACATCGAAGCCGTGGGCAGGAAGCTGTGCGAGTACCACCAGCAGTACCAGGAGAAGAACAAGGAGTACGACCGTCTGTACGAGGAGTACACCAGAACCTCGCAGGTACGGAGCATCGGCCTTGAGCCGACGGGGCCCGCCGCCTCAACGCTGCGCCGTCTCCTCCGTCCAGGAAATCCAAATGAAGAGGACCGCCATCGAGGCCTTCAACGAAACCATCAAGATCTTTGAGGAGCAGTGTCAAACGCAGGAGCGCTACAGCAAGGAGTACATCGAGAAGTTCCGCAGGGAGGGCAACGACAAGGAGATCCAGAGGTAAACCACCCTCGAAGCCGCCGGCGTAAGCGTTAGCGTTAGCATTAGCGGATGCTGGAGTCTGGCCGCGACTTCCAACGGGAGCCTGCGTGAAAGGGCACGGCGCAAGGCCCCAACTGAGCGGGGCCGCTTGTGCTTTCAGGATCGTGGGCAACTACGAAAAACTCAAGTCCAGGATTAGCGAGATCGTGGACAGCAAGAGCCGCCTGGAGGAGGACCTGAAGAAGCAAGCGGCCGACTACCGAGAAATCGACAAGAGGATGAACAGCATCAAGCCGGACCTCATCCAGCTGCGCAAGACCCGAGACCAGTACCTCATGTAAGGGGGCCGCCGGATCATTTGTTTGCAATCTCGATGTCACCCGATCGACGCCGCCTCGTCTGTGGTACGATGTTGTCACGTCATCGTCGCGATCGCGACGCTAAAGTTCAGGCCTCCAGAAGTTGATAAATATCTCTGATGGAGTTTATTCCTCTTACAAGAGAGACGGATTTGACTGCCCTCGTTTGTCGTAAAAATGACGGCAACATGGAGGCGAAGCTCGCTCAGGCCTGCCGGGTTAGCGTTAGCTTTGCGTCTGATGGGGCTAACGTGCAAGTGTGTGTGTTGGCTGCAGGTGGTTGACCCAGAAGGGCGTCCGGCAGAAGAAGCTCAACGAGTGGCTGGGAATCAAGAACGACAACGTGGAAGAGTAAGCGGCGCGCCTCGGCCAAGAAATGCCGCCGCTCCGCCCCGCCCACCCCCCCACCCCCCGCTCACGCTTCATTGCTTTGTTCCGGCAGTCAGTACTCGATGGTGGACGACGACGAAGACCTGCCCCATCACGACGAGCGCTCGTGGAAGCTGGGCAACATCAACCGGCTGCAGGCCGAGGCGCTCCTCCAGGGCAAGCGGGACGGAACATTCCTGGTGCGCGACAGCAGCAAGGCGGGCTGCTACGCTTGCAGCGTCGTGTACGTATCGCAGCAACGGAGAAGGAAGCCTTTGCTTGCTTGTTTCTTTGTCTCCACTCTCCCTTCAATGACATTAACGTGAAATTGAAATTCCCTCCCCCTCTGCGCAGCGTGGACGGCGAGGTGAAGCACTGCGTCATCAACAAGACGTCGTCGGGCTTCGGTTTCGCCGAACCCTACAACCTGTACGGCTCGCTCAAGGAACTGGTCCTCCACTACCAGCACACGTCTCTGGTGCAGCACAACGACTCTCTGAATGTGACGCTCGCCTACCCGGTCTACGCGCAGCAGAGGCGGTGAGGCGGGCGGGGGCCCACGTACGACAAAGGAGGCTTCAGCGGCCAAGGGGGGGCGGGGGGCGGGGCACACCACCCAAAAAGGACAAGCTTTTCGGTGACTGCCCGACCAGTCTGAATGTACTTTTCATCTTCTTTTAAGCGTTTGTGTGCGGGAAGGAGCCACCCCCCCCCCACCCAACCCCCCGGGACCCCCTGCCCCAGGACACTTTGAGGCCTTTTCCTAAACGGTGCTTGCGGATTTGAGAGCGCTTTACCGGCCGCGGTGGAACTCCACCCCCAACACCCCCAACACCCACGCCCCCCCGCCTGCCGCCCCTTTTTGTTTTTTCATGTGCGTGCGCACCCGCATCTGAAATGTTTCTTTGTGTTGAGTTCATGTTGGTGCGAGTGTGTGGGTGAGACTGTGAAAGAGTTTGCGGCACGGAAAAAAGTGAACGTGTGATTGCGTGTGTCCGAATGTGAGCGTGTGCGCGTGAGAGTACGTTTCTATCCATGCGCGCGAGTGAGTTTGTGAGTCGGCGCGTGCGTCGTTAGCAAGACTGTCCATGTGACCAAAACTCATGAAAGGGTGAACGAAGAGGATTGCGTGCGTGGAGGTACTCGCTGGTATCGACTGTCGAATAGCAGACGTGGATCAGCTGATCAATGTAGCATAATGGCACTTTTTGGAACCGGTCCCCTCCTCCCCCCTTCCTTTTGGACGAGTCCTATGGACTTTTGGGCGGAGGCGGTGAAACTATGAACCAAGCGCACCAAAGCAGTAAAAAAAAAAAAAAAAAAAGTTTCCGTTGAGTTGATTTTCCTTTTGGTTTCTGATCTGCTATGCAATTGTTTGTCCACACTCTGTTGCAAACCCCGATATAAGCTCGTGTAAATATCCACAGTGGTATTTTGAAATGTACAAATGCCAACCTGCCGTCAACATTTGATTTTGTTTTTTTTTTCCGAAATAATAAAAAAAAAAAATAGTCCGACGGAGGGAGGAAAAAGCTATTTTATTAGTCCTGCGTCGCTTCAAACTGCTCCCGTCTCAGGCAGAATGGTCCAGGCTGCTTCACTCAGAAATGCAGTTAACACGGAACACCACCGTTTTGACGTATTTTCATATAACAACTATATAGAGAGAAATATTTACCCAGCCCCCCCCCCCCCACCCCCTACAAAGCCGTGGCAAATCAATAGAACATCCGTGATTCACTTTAGTATTTTTCTGTATCAGAAAATGAAATATCGACACCGGGTGGGTTAGCTCATTTCACTTTCCGTTTCCATGCTAATGTGATTAGCATTATTAGCATCACCGTTCGAAACGACTTTGCCCCCAATTGCACGCCCACCTTCGTTTCCCAACTTTGACATTTACGCTACTTACAAAAAGGTTCGGCATATTAGGACGAAAAAAAATTGTGAAATGTATGTGACGGTGTCATGCGCGAGACCAGTGGAGTCACAGAAAGCCATGTAAGGAAATAATGATGATTGCATCTCAAATTTCTGACAGGTTTCCCATTGAGTGGATGTGAAATTCTGTTGCATGGACGGCAGCAGGCGGCTAAAGAGAATTCCCTCACGCTATTATGTTGCCGCTATCGAGAGATGATCGAAAAATCTCCATCGTTTGGAGGAAAAAAATCATTTTCGGACCAATCAAGTGAAATTGGCTCATTTCCCAAGACACGCTGCGTTTGCTAACAAACAAACAAGCTAGCTGTAAACGATGAGCGCAATGCAAAAATGTCGTGGCTAACTCGTGGGTGTACATCGCTTTTGTTTTGAAATGTTTTTGACTGAGAAGGAAAAAAAGAAAACTCATCAAGGCTACTAGATGTGTCACATGTGACGTTTTGTTTCACCTTTTTAAACAAGCTGCTGATGTCATCGTTTCATTTGATGATGAGGAGTTGTTGTTGTTTATTTTTATGAGCTTTTTTTAATCATTTCCTCAGCATCACGAATCATTCTTTTTGTTGTTTTCTCCTCCGGCTTTGGACGACGATTGGGACTTTTGTGCCAGGAGATCCCCAACGTGTTTGGTGAATTGACATGACGGTTTCCCATTGTTGCTTCAAAACCTGCATTGGGCTCCCTTGAAAAAATAAAACCCCTTTCTTTTTAACAAAACCTTGGTGCCATTTTTGCAATGTGGCCGGCTGATAGTTTGCCATTTAGGGTATTTTGTTTTTGTTTGACGCATTTACACCAAGACAATGACATTCAAACCACATTTTTCATGGAGGTAAAAAAAACCGCGTTGCCACCGATTGTGTTCAAGTATACAGTCCGAGGTCAATGCGAGACCCACGATGCTACTTTCGTGAGCCCGTCGATGGCGTGTCGCATTGTGTGTGAGCATTAAGATCGGGAACTTTCAGTCAGCCGTTGACAAAAGTCCTTCGGGGGGGATTACACGGGGCGAGGGGCCCCCAGATTGATGTGCTGGTGCTCGGCCCCCCCCCCCCTTCATTTGGCAGCCACGTTGGCCAGCCAGCAGTTGGGCAAGAAAAAAGCAACGCAAAAGATAAGGCAGCGAGTTCAGACAAGCTTATCAGCGAGACGCCAGATAGTGGCAGAGAGCAGCCGCGTCAGGTCTTGCTTGATCATTGACAGAAAGAGCCGGCACGGCTGCGCTTCGCTGCAAAAGTTCACTTCTCGCCCGGTGATCGGCGCACAGTTACAGGTTTTTGTAGGGACGGGTGGGGGTGGGGGGTTACATGGTATTTTTCCAGAACGTGTCCCACGTGTTCAATTACATGAATTTTAAATTTATTTGTAAAATGAGTGAGTTTTGGTCAATTATTATGCATTTTTCTTGTAGTATTTGTAATATTATTTATGTATTATCACATTTCTTATCAAATATTTTGAGGTAATTTTTGTTTTTGCATTTTTGTTCAAATATTCTTGCTTTATGCGTGTGTGTTTTTTTTTTTTAGGGTTGGGTGGGCTAACATTTGGAGCATGACATCTGCAACCTATGTTGAGAATACGACATAGCCATCCTACTCCAAATCATTTTGCCCACTCTTATCTTGATGTGAAATTCTCATCGGTGCTCTCTCTCGGCGACCCATCGGACGGCCTGCGAGGCCAGTCACTGCGTCGTCGATAACGGAGGTGATTATGCGCCGACTCGGGGCGACTGTGAGCAGATAAGAGAGGTCACCGTCATCGACGATTGCACGTACAAACTGAAGTAAATCCAAGAAAGTCTCCTCGGCTGAAACGGAGCAAAAGACCACGAAAACCTGAAATTGGCCATGTCGATCTTAGCAGCAGGCGCTCATGATGCTCGGCGCTAAAGCCTTCAAAGGGCGAAAATCACTTTTTCACCACAGAATTCATGAACCCGCAAAAAAAAAAAAAAAAAAAAGGCCCAGTTCCAAGTGGTGCAAATAATAGCGGATGAAGCCTCTCCGCAACATGTGAAAGCGCCTCCGGCTTCATTTTCACCGTAATCCCGTTTGATCCCGTCAAACCCCAAATGAACCCAAGGCTGCTGGGAGGCGAAGCCTAATCCGCCATCGGCTCGGAAACCGAGCTGGGTTCAGATCGGGTCGTGTTTGGCAGGGTTTCAAAGTCAGCTTTCCAACTCGGGTTAGGATTTCAAATCGGGTTCGGCTTTGAAATTAGGTTAAAAACGCCTGACTATCCATGGTCGTTTTTTTGGGGCTAAAAACGACCATGTATAGTAAGGCGTTTAGAGCCGGAAAAAACGACCATGTATAGTAAGGCGTTTTTAACCCCAAAAAAACGACCATGTATAGTAAGCCGTTTTTTGCCCAAAAAAACGACCATGTATATAGTAAGCCGTTTTTTCCCCACAAAAACGACCATGTATAGTAAGGTGTTTTTTACCAAAAAAAACGACCATGTATAGTAAGGCATTTTTAGCCCAAAAAAATGACCATGTATAGTAAGGCGTTTTTAGCCGAAAAAAACGACCATGTATAGGAAGGCGTTTTTAGCCCAAAAAAAACGACCATGTATAGCAAGGCGTTTTTAGCCCCAAAAAAATGACCATGTATACTAAGGCGTTTTTAACCAAAAAAAAACGACCATGTATAGTAAGGCGTTTTTAGCCGAAAAAAACGACCATGTATACTAAGGCGATTTTAGCCGAAAAAAACGACCATGTATAGTAAGGCGTTTTTGACCGAAAAAAACGACCATGTATAGGAAGGCGTTTTTAGCCCAAAAAAACGACCATGTATAGTAAGGCGTTTTTAGCCCAAAAAAAACGACCATGTATAGTAAGGTGTTTTTTACCAAAAAAAACGACCATGTATAGTAAGGCGTTTTTAGCCGAAAAAAACGACCATGTATACTAAGGCGTTTTTAGCCGAAAAAAACGACCATGTATAGTAAGGCGTTTTTAGCCGAAAAAAACGACCATGTATAGGAAGGCGTTTTTAGCCCAAAAAAAACGACCATGTATAGTAAGGCGTTTTTAGCCGAAAAAAACGACCATGTATAGTAAGGCGTTTTTACCCCAAAAAAACGACCATGTATAGTAAGGCGTTTTTTACCAAAAAAAACGACCATGTATAGTAAGGCGTTTTTAGCCCAAAAAAATGACCATGTATAGTAAGGCGTTTTTAGCCCAAAAAAACGACCATGTATAGTAAGGCGTTTTTAGCAGAAAAAAACGACCATGTATACTAAGGCGATTTTAGCCGAAAAAAACGACCATGTATAGTAAGGCGTTTTTAACGAAAAAAAAAAACGACCATGTATAGTAAGACGTTTTTAGCCCAAAAAAACGACCATGTATAGTAAGGCGTTTTTAGCCCAAAAAAACGACCATGTATAGTAAGGCGTTTTTACCCCGAAAAAAACGACCATGTATAGTAAGGCGTTTTTAACACAAAAAAGACAACCATGTATAGCAAGGCGTTTTGTGAATTGTTCCTTGGTGTGAGTGCCAAGAGTTGTGCAGAGAAGAGTAAACTGATGGCCTCACATGTTTCTGAGAAGATGCAGGTAGGCCTGAGTTGGAATCGAACCCTGCACCTCCACACTGGGATGCAGACGCACTAACCACTCGACTAGCAGGCCAGTCATGAACATCCTGCATTGTACCAATATGAGACCATTTAAAAAAAATGTATACCAAAAAAAAGCACATAAGTGTAGCAAGGCGTTTTTAACAGCCAAATAAGACAACCATGTATAGTAAGCCGTTTTTTACCGAAAAAAAAAAAGAGTTACGTGAAGACTTCTGTTACAACTCACTCGGCCGTTTACTTTGTGGATATGAAAAGTACACTTAATGTATTTTTTGTCGTCTCTTTGTGAAACACTGGAGACTTTCCATACCCTTTTGTTGACCTTTGGCGGAACCTTTGCGGCGCTGTTGTGCTGCTTACGTCAGTCAACATGGCGCGGTGCAATCCAAGTACATGTTGGCGACTGAGCTGGCCAAGGAGAAGAAGAAGAAGAAGAAGAAGAAGAAGAAGAAGACTGCCTGCGGGAAAGCTGCCTGCTCGCGCGGCCTCGCTCAAACACGCCAGGCAGCTTTCAACATGTTTTGTGTGCGAGTGTGTGTGGGTGCGTGCGTGCATGTTCTTTTCTTTCCAGGAATCATTGTGCCGGGAGCTTGCGTGCTGCATGTGTGTTCGCGTGCATGTACTGTATACATATGTATAGATAGATAGATAGAGATACAGATATGTATACAGTATATCTAGTCAGAGAAAACCCACGCAGGCCCGGGAAGAACATGCAAACTCCGCACATGGAGGCTGGAGCTGGAATTGAACCCTGCACCTCTGCATTGTGAGGTCGACACAAACCACCGGAGCATTTTTTGAAGGTGCCTCTCCTCACAAGGGTCGGAGCTTATCCGACTTGTCTTCAGGTATTTCTTGAACTTGTCACCGACCAGCCAATCGCAGGAAACCAAGACAAAAAACATTCACCCTCACAATAACACCTACCATGGATGTTTTTGGAATGTGGGCGGAAACCCGAAACCTAGTTTGAAACCATATTTTGAAACCCAAACGCGAGTTTGAATCCCTACTTTGAAACCCAATTCCTAGTTTAAAAACCAACATTGAAATCCAAAACCTCATTTGACAACCAACTTTCGCCCCTTAACCCCAGTTTGAAACCATGTATAGTATGGCGTTTTTAGCTGAAAACAACAACCATGTATAGTAAGGTGTTTTTAGCCCAAAAAAACGACCATGTATAGTGAGGCGTTTTTTGCCGAAAAAAAACACCATGTATAGTCAGGCGTTTTGTGCCGAAAAAAACGACATGGATAGTGAGGCGTTTTTTGCCGAAAAAAAACACCATGTATAGTCAGGCGTTTTGTGCCGAAAAAAACGACATGGTAAGGCGTTTTTCGCCGAAAAAATGACCATGTATAGGAAGGCGTTTTTAGCCGAAAAAAACGACCATGTATATATATAGTAAGGCGTTTTTCGCCGAAAAAAACGACCATGTATAGTAAGGCGTTTTTTGCCGAAAAAAACGACCATGTATAGTAAGGCGTTTTTAGCCGAAAAAAACGACCATGTATAGTAAGGCGTTTTTAGCCGAAAAAAACGACCATGTATAGTAAGGCGTTTTTTACCAAAAAAAAGACCATGTATAGGAAGGCGTTTTTTACCAAAAAAAACGACCATGTATAGTAAGGCGTTTTTTGCCGAAAAAAACGACCATGTATAGTAAGGCGTTTTTAGCCGAAAAAAACGACCATGTATAGTAAGGCGTTTTTTGCCGAAAAAAACGACCATGTATAGTAAGGCGTTTTTAGCTGAAAAAAACGACCATGTATAGTAAGGCGTTTTTTACCAAAAAAAACGACCATGTATAGTAAGGCGTTTTTTTTAGCTGAAAAAAACAACCATGTATAGTGACGCATTTTTTAACTCCAAAAAAATGACCATGTATAGTAAGGCGTTTTTTAGCCAAAAAAAACGACCGAAAAAAACAACCATAGTAAGGCATTTTTAGCTGAAAAAACGACCATGTATAGTAAGGCGTTTTTAGCCGAAAAAAACGACCATGTATAGTAAGGCGTTTTTAGCTGAAAAAACGACCATGTATAGCAAGGCGTTTTTAGCCGAAAAAAAGGACCATATGTATAGTAAAGCGTTTTAACCCGAAA
>CAAKHF010003362.1:2168-22007 GCA_901007745.1 Hippocampus kuda
CCTTTATTTGCTTGTTCGTGAACTCAGTGTGACTCTTGCCGCCTTGTCTTTTGACTCTCTCCTGTGATGCCTTGGTCTCCCTAAGGAAATATTTTTTTGTCTTCAAAAGTCATTGGAGGTGATGCAGTGTACAAAGTATTTCCCTTCATCCATTTTCGTCATCATTTTTCTTCAAAATCGATGGAAGGATGTTCAACCTGAAATAAATAAGCACATAAATGCACATAAATAAATAAGATTTTCACATTTTCTTCAATGCTACGTTTAAAGACAAAGAGAGGTAGTTACTGACAAGATTTTCCTGATGATTGCCTAACTCTAGCACAAATTTCTTTCCTAAAACGAGACCAAACAAAAGAGATGCAGATAATCATGTCGATACTGATATTAGCTGATACTGTTGCTTAAAGAAAATAAATATTAGATATTAAAGTCCAATTGTGTGAAAGTGAGAGTAGTATTTCTTTGTTGGAAAAACTCTAGAATTGTTATGATTTTGTTTAGATTACGGTACTTTTTTTTTTTTCCCGCGTGCTATTTTTGTCTCCACCTGTTCTCGTCATCCCTTGTGTTTAACCAATCAGTTCCCTCAACCCGTTGTCTCTGGTCCAGGTGTTTCTTGTTGTCTCGTCACTTTGCTTGTATTTAGTTCCCTGAGTTCTGCCAGTCTTTGTTGGATCATTGTGCGTGTCTGTGTGCACCTGGCATAGGTTTCTTGTTTGTTCCTTTGATTTCTTGTGGTTTTCAGGACTTTGGTTTTTTTTTTTTGTGATTTAGTTCTTCCTGTGTGCCCTTGCAAGTGTTTTTTGTGACTATGTTTTGTTCAGCCCACTTTGCTCTTGCCTCGCTACCTTTTGGGGTCTTCGACCATCCACACACAACATGACAATAAACTCGTGCGGCCCTATTTTCGTTTCTGGCACAAGTTTAGTGCAAACTGTTGTGCAGTACTGTACTGTTTGAAAAGATACAGTGCGAATATAATGAAAATGATTTATAGAAATAGTTTCAAGTCACATTTCTCATCTTCAATTAGAGAGAGAGAGAGAGAGAGAATTATTTTACATTTTTTGCGGAGTTTGAATATAATCCTGTCAATGATGTTCCTGCATGTGTTCGTGCACTATTTGTGTTGTTTATAGGTTAAACACGACAGAGAAAACAATGCTAATTAGCATTAAGCTAGCGGACATTTGTAAGGCAAAGTTGTGTGGTTTGGTTAAATACCGAATGTGTAATTCTATTTTATATTTAGTCTTACAATAAACTTCAACAGAGAATGACAAAAAAAGCGCTCACATTTATTTTTTAATGTTGAGAAATGTGCTGTCGTCAGCCAGCTGTTGCTTGCAAACCCACGGCAAAAAGAAAAGCGGCAAAAGATTGCTCATTTCTGGAGAAACTTAATTGTGAGTTAGCTAACTTGTAAATTTAGGTTGCGCTATACTCTACAGTATGTGATTCTTTATTACTGGTCGTTTCATGCATGCAGTAAAACTGTACATCAGGGTTTTGTAAACGTATGACTCATTCAAATTAATCTAATCTGTATGTTCAGTGTATGTTGATGACAATGCGTCTCATATTTTGTCAGTTTAGGCCCTATGCGGAAATCTAATTTGGGTTCTGAGCTTAAAAGGTTTGGCAAAACATTGTGTACCCTGGCAACAGTTGAAATAAGACAGTTCATGCAAGGAAAGCAAGTTGAAAGTAAAAGGAAATGTAGGAATATGATCCTTATTAATTTCAAGTAAAAACGTAAAGACATAAATATGTATTAACTTGACCACTATTTGCATTGCATACTTGCAGGCTCTGAATCTATATTGATTTAATACATGTTGTCATTTTTATGTAGCTTTTGCCACTTGGTGTTTTCCTGCAAATGGGTTTAAATGATTTCAAATTCATATTTTTTAGTCCTTCACCCTTATTAATCCTAAAGCTTGGATTTGAGGGATAAAGCGGAATGGACCATGCGGAAATGTTTAATAAGAAATCCAGGAGGATTCCTGCACAGTATGCAAATGAGTGGAACTCATCTGTCATGCACTATAAGCTGTGATGTTGATTCCTGAAAGGTATTTTATAATATGGAATGTTACGATTAATTTTATGAACTGAATAAATATGTATCGTACTCGCTATTCAGAATAACTAATTTGGTTAGCATTATTGAGTGAGACATGATGGTTTTAAAAACAGTACAATCTGTCAATAGATCACAAGACTATAAGGAAGTCCACTTTCTCAAGTATGTCCAAAGTAAGATATCTGCTCCATATTTTTTACATTTTGTCAGATAAAAACTGGTGAAAGCTTTAAGCAGACCAAACACAGACACAAAACAACAAGCTTAAATTAAGTGAGAAGCAGTGAGTTGCGCATTAGCCAGCTGCAAGCTTGGGGGGAAATAAAATGACACATGGTGGAGAGGTAAAGAAGACATAAAGTGAATTGCTGGTGACCTTTGCGCCACATGACTTTACAATCTGCTACTGTCCTTAAATTGTTGAAGAAAATGCTTTATGTACTTTTACAGGCCACAAAAAGCAAGAGACAAAGGTTCTCAATTTCATAGGCAAGCACCCATATGCAAGGCCTAAAAACGGGGACAACTTGCTGTGATTGATGGGACAATGACTTCTGCTGTCTATCAGAAAATGCTGAAGGAGAACGTCCATCACTTTGCACCCTCAAACTCAAGCGCTCTTGGTTCATGCAGCAGGACAACGATCCAAAACACACTAGCATGTCCACCTCTGGATGGCTAAAACACAAAACAAAATCATGTTTTTGGAGTGGCCATGTGAAAGGCTGGATTTCAATCCAATTCAGATGCTGTGGTGTGACCTTAAACGGGCACTTCATCCTCGAAAACCCTCCAATATGGCAGAGTTGAAGCAATTCTGCAAAGAGTGGGCCAAAATTGCTCTCGAGCAATGTGAAAGACTCATCACTAATCATCACACACACTTGATTTCAGTTATTGCTGCCAAGGGTGACGTAACCCAATATTGGGTTTAGGAGGCAATTATTTTTTTCACGTAGGGACAGGTAGGTTTGGATTTGCTTGTGCCTTAATAAGTTAAATTCACATTTACAAACTGCATTTTGTATTTAATTGGGTTGTCTTTGTGTGATATTAAAATTGGTTTGATGAAGTGAAACCTGTGTGTGTGGTAAATATGCAAAGAACACAGAAATCAGGAAGGGGCCACTAGATCAGGAGTGTGCAATTCCAGTCCTGGAGGGCCGCCATCCTGCAGGTTTTCCATCTCTCCCTGTTGCAACACACCTGATTCAAATTATCAGCAAGCTCTGCGCCGCCTGATATTGAACGTATTCATTTAAATCAGGTGTGTTGCAACAGGGAGAGATGGAAATCATGCACAATAGCTGCCCCCAAGGACTGGAATTGCCCACCCCTGCACTAGATCATGAACGCAGCACACTGTACATAACGATAAATTTACCGACAGTTTTGAGTTTCTACCCCCGAAACCAGATGCATAGCATATATTATAGTGCAAAGAATGACCTACGGGGGGCAGTAGGTTGCCACGGGAGATCCAGACTGATGCAAACCTCCAAGAAAAAAAAAGTTGTGGTAGCTGTATTAGAAAAATATAATCAAAGAATTGCAAGCAGAAACACTGAACAGCTTTAACATTCATGATTGTCAGCCCCCAATTGTTTTTGAGCATATCGGGTCGAGAAATTCCTTTTCATTCCCCACTCCCAGCATGATCACATAATCGTTTTGAGATCTTTGAAAATCAAGCCTTTGCTGACTCTGAGCGGAATTGCTCGATTATTGGCATGCGTGTACCCTGCTTTAGACAGATGACAGGCAGCACATTTGAGTAGAAAATGGCAAGGATTGGACAAAACTGCGGCAACTCAAATCAGGCAGGGATTGATTGAATTTGTGAGAATTGACGGATGGACTGGCATTTGTGTTTTTCTTGTGTTGTGTCGACATACAAACGAGTAACACAACATGGCAAGCATATTACAAGAAACTAAACATCCCGTATCAGAATTTGTGTGTGCGTGTGTGATTATACAGTACGTCTGCCGCTCAAAAAGAATCACTATTAACTGGCTGTCGCCAGGCATCCGTTTCTGCACTTCCCTGCTTGTCGCGGCTTCACACAAGCTGAGTGGCTTCTGTACAAACACCAACAAACACAATGTGTCATGCAAGTGCACACAGTTCCAGCGCACATTTTCGAGCGGTGATGTGTGTTAAACGCACACTTCATTTGTACTCTGATAGCTTGGGGCATGTTTGTGATGGAAGAACTGACAGCTCAAGGTGACACCTGGCTCCAATCTCTCCAGTCTTGTGTTTTGTGGTGCCTGTATGACGTTGTGAGTGCGCACATTTGTTTTGTTTTTTTTTTGTTCTTTTTTTTTTATGTGGTCCGATTCGCACTAGGTAGGGGGTAGCTGACAGGTGTCCCTTCTTTTTAGTCATGCAATTTATCACCCGACTGGTGGTACAGGAAGCTTTTCCTGAGTCCAAATGCCCGGAGAGGAAAAACTTTCCTGAGTATCCTACCTTTATTTTTAGTCAACTAAGCAAGCACATTTCAAAATAACATTCGTCACGTCTTGTTTAAAAATTCACCTCTCCTTCTCGTTTCTTGGTCTATGCAGAGAAACAATGAATCGTGCCCCTATTCGACACAGAGTGCAGCCATGCAGATGTTCAAGTCTTTTGTTCATTCTTCCATGATACTGTCAAAAATAAACCATGACTATCAGTATCGCTCCTCAGATATCATTATTTTAGTTCTATTCAATTAATTATGAGAGAGCATGCTGTGACGCTACTTTAGATCTCATTTCAGGCCCTTAATTGGTTTTTGAGCATAAAAACGCATATTGTGTTCGCCCTGCAGCACTTTTGGTCTCTCTGACACGCGTACGCGCGCACATGCATAATAGTGTGGAAAGCGAAATTGGATGCGGAAGTTAAAATGCATAATTTAGTAGTTGCACATCACAACATTTGCTTTGACATTGGCAGCATTTTATCGGGGCCTGAGCACGCTCTTGGTATTTTGAAACGGGATGATCTGGTTTCCTTTGAAACGCACATTCCATCACTCTATCCTTGGTAACACTGGCTATCTCTGCAGGGAGCCCCTTACCAAAACAGCACCCACTCCCACACCCTAGCAGCCCGCCTTTGCTATTCATCCGCTGCTGCTCCAGCAAATCAGCCGGGGGTTAAAGCTTTCGGGCGGGAGGCTGATGAGGTAAACAACACAAGCAGAAAGACAGGCCTTAAAGTTGACATACATCCAATTCCTTGTTTGTGTAGCCTTCCATTTCTATCGCCCTGGCCTTGCAGTGTTCATCACACCCCACCTTCTCTCTCCTCGCTCGCGGACTTCACGCAAGAAGTCCGCGTGATAAATAGGTCGTGTCCGATGTGCTTCTCCTCTCCTGTCGCTCTTCCTCCTCCTCCTCTTGCTCCCCTTCCGCTCTCATCCGACTCCCCTTGTCTCGGCTCGCCGCTCTCCTGGACCAACACTGTGTTCGTTCCTGTCAGCAAAAATGGGAATCAGTGGAACAAGCCGGAGCTGTGATGCATGTGTACAAACATGCAGCCGTGCACTCAGTCATACACCAGTGGACAAAATGGACTAGGCCCCCCTGTAAAATGCAGCAATGGTGGGAGGGTAATGTGTAAAATGTACTCACTGAAACTCACCGACATGCAGTGTAATCGCACAGACTCACCGATGCACACATCCCACACACACACACACACACACACACACACACGAAGGCACAATCCATTAGTGTTCACTAAACCCAGTCCTGAATAAATTACCTCATTGGTCACCAGCTTCGATACGGCCTCGCAGCATGCTCTCACTGCATTGTGTGAATCTGTTGTTGTGGTAGATTTGCTAACACAATCCCTATCAAGGCAGGATGGAAATAAACCACTCAACTTCGCCCTTTCATTAGGGATATTAGGATATCGAATGTTTTGTTACGTGACATGGTCTTTGGTTGCATGCATTATTTTCCCACAAAAAGAAAACAGGAAGAAAAAAAAAATAGTGCAAGTGCGGAAGTCATCATTTGCATTAGAGCAAAGTCCATTTGTCCATTTTCTATAGCCGATAGTTTCCTGTTTAGGTTTGTGGGGAGATGGAGCCTTTCCGGGCTGACTCTAGGCGAAAGGCAGTCTGCAACCTTGACTGGTTGCTAGTCAGCTGCAAGTTGCAGGGCGCATAGACAGGGACGACCACCCGTACTTACATTTACATTATCCCAAGGAGAACTGAACCAATGCAGCAACACCGGAATTTGGCGAATGTACCACAACAGCATCACTGACTTTGTAGTATGACACATTTTGGCTCCAATAGCCACACAAATAAAAGTACTGCTAAACAAGAACAATCGGTTGAACAGTAATAAAGTCAGAAACCCTTTCAACACTGAGTGCTCTAACTTATGTATGAGACAAGGAAAGGTTGCGGCATCGGTAACCTGTTCTGCTGTTAAAGAAAGGTCGGGGAAATATGAAAGGCAAACGTGCCTGTTTTGAAATGGGAATCAGTGTTACGTTTTGGTCAATAGTGTTCCATTCTTGGTGTTACAAAAACCATATAAGTGAAGAAGAAGTCATGTTCAAAGTCTCATTACAATGTGGTTGACAACAATCAAGCAACTGAGGAAGAAATAGATACCTGTTGTCCTGGAGCTGTGTTTTGATGATGAATTAAAAACAGACAAACAAACAAAACAGGGGCAGTGCTGCTGGAAACAAACTTGCATTCAAAATCATGTAGGAAATCCCTGAATGATAACTTTTTAGCGCCAGAACACATCGTGACTGTGATGAACATTGACCCTACAGTGGACAGCTTATCATGTTATCAGGTTACAGGTTATCATTATTGGTGCATGAAAGGGTGAACAAAAGTCAAATAAAATCATCCGAGTGGCCAGCGTAACCAAGGACTGGGTTTCCCTCCACCCACTTTGTGAGGCATTCGGCAGCCCTTGAGGGTCCTTCATAACCGATCTCAAAACAGCATCCCACATTTGTATGAGCCTTGTATCTTTGCGCCAAACTGAAGCATAATACCCCGAAATACGTATGAACAGTGGTGGCCTCGTCAGTCTGTCAGTCATCACTCTGTCATTATTTTAGGCTGGTCCAGTCCGTCATCATCTGCGATAAATAATCAGTATCAAGAATATACTGTACTACTTCACACACACACAAAACTGACACTCACACACAGTGTGGTTATTGGTGTAATAAAAACAATGTGTAACAATGTCATGATGGTCTGCGGGGACCGAAAGGTATACAACACTGCTCGGTTGTTTTTAACTCGACTCTGTTTGTTCTTCGACACACTAAGTGCAATTTTGACACCGATTGTCCATCGGCGACGGTGAAAACCAGACAGACTGGGCCGGCCTGAAATGATGATTGATGGACTGACGTGGGCGCCACTGCGTGTGAAGTGTGGATGTTCAATGTGTTGTACAATTCAAATTAGTCATTGCGGCTACCTTCTGCATCAATACACGAGCCGTTAATTACACTGTGGGTATGTCAACTGCCTTGCGAGATCATTGGCTCAGCGCAGGGCCCTAGGTGATAATTTGGGGCGGTAATGATCAGGATCGTTATCAGGCTTCTCAGTGCTTGCTGATGAGCTGATCATTTGAATCAGATGTGTTGGAAAAGGGAGACATCTAAAACAGGATGAATGGGGGTGTCGAAAGTGAGATTTGGGTACCCGTGGTTTATTAAAGGAATCATCTGGCTGTCCATTTCTCACTAACAAGCTCAGTTGAATTTTTTTGTTTTGGTTTTTTTTTTTTTTGATTGAAGAAAATGATATTAGCTTGTATTTTCAATGTCATCCATTTATTTTGGAGAAATCAATAAAATAATGCCTTGAAAAACCCTAAATGGAATCCATTCAATGGCTGTATTAAAAAAGCAGGAACTGAGCAGTTTATGTCTCGTCTGTCTGATTTCTTTCACCGAGATACGCAAACACGATATTTTCCAAGAGGCTTTTTGTGAGTTGAATTGTCCTTCCATCCATCTATCCAAGCAACTGAGTTGATGTGTTGAATTCACTTGCATCTGCCTGAATTCTGCCAGCTCCTAATTTGTTGGTTTAAGTCAGATGAGAGAGTGTGTCAGAAAGTATCGTGTTGTAGCTGCCGTGTGACAGCGTTGTTTTAAGAAGTAATCTATCTCCATCCTGCTCCCTCATTTCATAGAGTATTCAATAAACCACCCACGTACCCTCATGTTACAATTATATGAGATTCTAATTCACATTGAATACTAAATTTTATCTTAAAATTGAGTGCATTTCATTTCTGGCAGGTACCTGTTTGTATTGCTTCTTTTTTTTTTTCTTTTTTCCTCGCAAGCATTAATGTTTTTTTTTTTTTTTTTTACTCTATGTTCATCCTTAGTTACTAGAAATAGGTGCTGCTTCCCAAGTACCTGTGAATGGACCAGACTTTGTTTCTATTGTTAAAGAATTATACTATAACGTGACCTATACACATAATGGAATGTTTTTAAGAGCTCTGGAAGCCCCTCAACTTCATGTCCCATGTGTAGTCTGTAAACTGGCAATCATCAGTTCGATCCTGAAAAGACCATAACCCGCAGATTCATTGCCTTTCTAAAACATTCTGGTGAACTTTCCTTGACCTCTCGGTAGGCAAGCCAAAGTGTCACTGGAGTTTTATTGAGGAACAATTGGTATAAGCATCCCCTCGGTGCGACCATGCATCACCTGTTGTATTATTGAAGACACTGAGTGCCTTTTAATGATCCCTCTGCTTAACCCTGGGCTTGTATTTGCATTCCTTTAGCTTAGCACACAGCTAATAGCTAGCCTGAAGGCACGCTGTCCCCTGCTTAGGATCGAACACCAATTTCCAAATGCCAGCGGCGAGACTGCCACATCATTTGGACTGCAAGAGAGCGCGAGTGAGGAAATGCACGGTCACGCATTCTTTATAATGCCCTAAAACACAGAATGTAATACACACACCCACAAACGCATTGTGTGACCGAAGCTATTTGGCCTGCAGGAGTGTTGAACAGGAACAATGAAAGATGCTATTTATTTAGCTGAGCGAAATGAAGCTGTTAGCAGAACGCTGAGGTGGGAGGTGGAAACATCCCCAGAGAACCGGGCACCTTCTTTCCGCCACTAAGAGGTCAGTGAGGGTTAAAAGCCAGGACAGCAGGCTCCTAAAGAAAATTGAGCCTAAATTGAATACAAACACACAAGACCCTGCCATCTCTCTCAGCATGTCTTTAAATTGGGTTGTAAAAATCCGCATCTCTCTAGTTGATACAAGTGTCCAATGTGAAATAGAGCGAGAGATAAAAACAAGCAAATCAATTTAGGTGCCTGATTTGTTTTCAGATCACAGCAAGCACTGAGTAATAAAAACTGTATACTGCCAAGGCTAAGCCTGGCTTACGTTTGGGCTTCTTGTAAACGTACACAGAGACCTTCCACCATGTTACAGGTACAGCGGCACAATCCAATTTTGGGTGGTTTTGTTTTCCTGGTGTTTTATCAGCATCATTTGTTGTGCTTTGCCAGTCCTACGACCTATATTTTTGTCAATAAACCTTTTTGTCACCTCTTTCTAGGTTCACGGTTTCTGGAGTACAATTCTTTCCGTAAACCCTGACACTATTTTCGCAGCCAGCGAAGTCTAGTGTGCAATCTAACAGTGCAAATGAATGGAGGTTTTTTTTTTTTCCTTTTACTACTTTCGTAGGCAGAAAGTGGCATTCGTGCCATTGTGGGTGTGAACACACCTTACTTCCTGGTCAGTGATTGCGGCTCCACTCATTCCCTTTAAACTCAGAGCAGGAAGCAGCAATAGACTCTCTGGAGTCCATTCAGAAGATTGAAGTGTCAAAGTATGTCAATAAGGAACTGCAGGCAGACCGCTACTTGTGGATGATGTAAAGTTGACCAGAGTGTTTAACACGTTAAACACGTTAACACGTTAAAGTCGACTTGTGCATGTGAATACATCTAGGAAAATACAACCTTAAAACCTGTCTCCAGCATGTTGTATTTCTTTGCTTTTCGTTGTGTAATTGTGACTTTACCGCCGGAAAATTGGGCCACCTATCGTGAGTGAAGAAGTAAACGTCCGCCCAAAATTCAGATCAGAATCAATTAAAAACAGGACATAGGACCATGCCAGTCAATCACACATGGATTCTCTCGATAACAAAGTCGCTATTCTCGTTTGACCAATTGACAGCCAGCAAGAAACAAACAGGCCCTCTCTCAATATGGCTTCTACTCTCTGCAGCTGAGTAAACACACGCCCCAATCACGATTTTGCGTCAGAAACAACAGTGTGTATGCGTGTTTGTGTTCAGACGCTGTCTTCAGTACAACAAAACTCCACTGGGTACCCTTTACAGTACAGAAATATCTACTGCTGTAAGTGAGCAAATATATTTGTGTGACCTGAATCCCTTTCTGGTTTAATATTGGTTGCAGATTTTTTACTGCAAAGTAGACATACATAAAAGAATCAATGAAAGAGAAGGGATGAGCAATGTTTTTGTGTGTGTGTGTGTCATGTGGAGGGTGTGTGATCATGCTTGCTTCAAAATTGAACAGGAAATGATCTAGCTGGACTCTAAGTCTCTAAACTATCAGTGTTTCCAATGCACTCTGCTTCATTAATTGAAATGGAAACATAGAGCGAAACTGTTACAAACAAGAGCGTGATGTATGAAATCCATCCCTCTGTTCATCAGCGACAACTCATTACGTATGCGCGGCGGCAGCGGGTTGGCTCGAAGACGGATGAGTCGTCCCGGCGGCGGAGGAAGAGCGATGGCGATGGTAAACTCCGCCGGTAATCAACTGGTGAAATTAAACATCAAAAAAAGGTAGGAATGATTGTGTGCGGCAAAGCGATTTGTCTGCAATTAGTGACTCGTCGCATAACTCACAAGCAGGGGCCCATAAACACGTTCACGCTTAATGGAACAAGACGATGTAACCGAGTGTGTGTGTGTGTGCGTGCGTGCGCGCATACTTGCTGAATAAACATAAAAACAGTAAGTTAATAAACGTAAGTGACATTAACAGGACCTGGGGCTAATGGTGAACAGCTTCCTCGTTTGTCAGCAGCTCCTATTGAATGCTTTCGAAAAGGTCTGCTCGTATTTA
This sequence comes from Hippocampus kuda, assembly GCA_901007745.1. Lineage (NCBI taxonomy): Eukaryota > Metazoa > Chordata > Actinopteri > Syngnathiformes > Syngnathidae > Hippocampus > Hippocampus kuda. The sequence goes on from CAAKHF010003362.1 coordinate 13,415, forward strand.
TGGTCCGGTCTCAGTCATTTGTAAATGCTCGTCAAGTTAAGTAGACAAGCGAGACTTTGCATTTTGCTTCGTGTCCTCTTAAAACATCTCGAGTATGAGCTTCACTGGTATATTGTGAATAAATTGAAGTCGCAAACGCCTTTGAAATTGTAATTGGGCTACGTGGAGTAACACGGTGAGTTTGTACAGCGTGCCTCACATTTAAAGGTTCATGGTTCAAATCTTGGCTCAGGCCTTTCTGCCCTATGTCCAGGTTGTAATTTATTTCTTGCTGAGTCAGCCGGAATAGACTCCGCATCACTCGTGACCTTGAAATGGATGGATGGACAGACGGACGGTCTTGGATTCAATGCGAACATCTTTAGTCATTTAGGTAGACAGAGAGTGTTTGCTAGCTACCAACCGTTTATCCAGCAACAATGATCCCGTGCAGTTGAAAACATTTCCAAAACTTTAAGCCTTTTCACTTTGCTGCACCTCATTTGCATAATCAAGTTTTGCCAGGAACGGTTTTGTTGCAAGTCAATGTGCCCGTGTCCAGAGCAGTGCTTTGTTGTTGGCATCTTATTATTTCAGACCACGCTGCAGTGGTCTGAAAGTTGTATTATTGACATTACAGGAACATTGAGAATGCCAAAGTTAAAAGCACTTCTGTTGTTATATTGTGATTTGCATTTTATATTGGAAACACTTGGTAGTCATACATTGTAAGACCAGGCAACTGTGACTGTGTGACGTTTGCATGTCAAGTTCATTAGAGACTCGAAATTGTCCTTAGATGACAATGGTTGCTTGCCGACATGTACCCGTGTGAATGGGTGGCAACCAGTGCAAGGGTGTACTCGCCCTCTTGCCCAAAGTTGTGTGGGATTGTGTCGAGCACACCTGGGACCCAAGTGAAGATAAGCGGTATGCATGAAAGGTGGATCAATGTAGCCTACAAAAGCCATCAATTCTCTGCCAGTTTTGTTTTCATATAAAACACCACTGGAGTTCAATTTTGCTGTGTTGAATCCCTGACTGTTTTTGTTATTGTTCACCTCTGCAGAGGCGTCACACACAGCTGAGGTTTAGGATACACCAACGCAAAATACAGAAAGCACGACGTTGAGGGGAAAAGTACAAGGGAGAGTCAGCAAGCACATATGTAGACCACAACTGCTCAACCACAGACCACCGTGTGTGACATGCAGCAAGATGGCAAAGCCTCGTAGCTAACAAGCATGTGTTTCTTTCTCTTCACTTGAAATTTTTCTGTATTATGGGATTACTGGTTGTCTGAATTTATTTACATAGACATGAGCTAATCCTTAATCCGTTTAGGAGGGTTGGAGGGTGTCAAATGATTGAATAACCAAAGATATGACTCCCTGGCTGCAAAACCAATCCTGTTCTCAAGATAATTTAGCACGATTTCATGCAAAAAAAAAAAAAGTAAAAATATCAACATTTCATCATTAGTGGAAAAAAAAATCTTTTATTAGCATATTGGTGAACGGATCTGGAGGAGGCCTCAGGGTCTGGCTGATATTGGCCCATATTACTAAAAAAGCACGACTTCAAAACTGCAACAGCAACATGCAGACGTCAGCAATGGGGGCCCTTACTAGTAGTGCTGGCTACTCCTACAGACGGCTGATATTGGTCCCTTTCAATGACACAACTCTTAAAAAGATTACAAATCATTAGCCTCTTTTGAACAATTTCTACTGATCGCTACAGTAAAAACGTTTTGTCCTTCACATGAAGTTTGTCAGGCAGGAGGCCGAGAGAAGCCCAAAGAGGAGGTTTATGGATGTAGTGAAAGAGGACATGAAGGCGGCTGGTGTGAGAGGAGAGGATGCACAAAACAGGGTTAGATGGAGGCAACTGATTCGCTGTGGCGACCCCTGAAGAAGAAGAAGAAGTAGTTTGTCATTCTCCATGTTTACCCTTGTTTATTTGTTTGTGTTGTCCTGGTTTTAAAAGGTCATAGGCAGGCAAAAGTGAAACTGTTTTAATACCTTTTAGTTCGAAACATATACCCAACCCCTCAGACTGTTATGTTTTGCCACGGAGAAGGTCAGACAGAGCTCACCCACTGCTTGCTTTTTCTGCCTATGGCTAATATGATCTCATTATATCGCCCCAAACATTTGACAACCAAGTGCAAAATACCATTGGACAAACCCCGCCCCTCTCGAGCGGATTCCTCCCCCCGGTAGTCTTCAATCCATCATTTCCTCTTTACCTCTGACCTTTTCATCTTCCGATTCCGGCGTGACAATCCGTTCTTCCATTCTGTCATCTGCTCTCTTTCTCAATGCTGCCATAGCGCTGACCTTTCAGTTTCATTCCTCCTCCATCTCTCCACCTTTCCTCTCCTCCTGGTCCAGGCTGTAATTCAGCTTGTTTCAGGGCCACTTAGGCAGCCAGTGGAGTTAATCTGTCTTTTCAGGTCATAAATCACTTCTTGGCACTTTTTTTTTCTCTTCTTCCTATCTCGTGTCCCTCTCTCTCACTTGCTCATACCTGCTGCATGCAGGCTGAGCATACCGATACTCGGAGATGATCGCACATGAGACTCAACACCGGGGTTCTTTGTACGCATGTTTGTGTAGGAGGCGCATGTGCATCTGCAATTCTTTTCACCGCTTTACCACTCCGACCGGCGAAACTACAAAGTGCAAAGAGGAGATTGTTGAAAGATGACAAGAACAATCAAATGTGATGCTCCTCTCCCCGGAGGGAGCTGTTTGTTTTCTTTTTTCATCGCACTTTTAAAGCCTCATTCGATGGGTGAGAACATTGCTTTTGATTTTGCCATACCTCAAAGGAAACACTGCACGTGTGCATGCTTTTATGAGCTGCCAGGTGCATGGGAAAGTGCTGCCCCCTGCACAAGACAAAACCGTGGACAAGGGTTGCAGTCGGGGGGAGGAAGGACCGCAGAAGAAAGAAGTAGAAGCAGAGAAAGCAGCTTAGCGTGGCGGGAGGGAGGCCTGAGAAAGAAGGGGATGGCGGGAAGAGAGACCGTTGAATAGCGAGAGAGGGCGGCGCTGAGGGAACGGCTGAATGAACGTGTTGTGGATCTATTGTGGCCAGCTGGTGAATAGGGTGTGAGTAAGCTAAGTGGTGGCCGGTGATTTACAGCGCTAAGGCCAGTGCAGGTGAAGTGGGCAAATAATAGCCTTTCATAAGCGACACTCAGCAACAAGAAAAACCCATACTGCTGAAGGAAGCCAAGTGCTTCACTTTGTGCCCCCAGTCTGCTGAGCCTCCGGAACAGAAGAACCCACAAGAAGATCTGCTGTAAGAAAGGCTGAAAGAAAGAAAATGGTGCTTTTTGGGGGCTTTTTTTTTAATCCAATGTGCTATTTGCACTGAAAATTTCGAACAGATAAGCTTTTCATTTGGAATGATTAAAAAAGAAGAAATGGTGATGGACGATTAAAAAGCCATTTTTGTACCATGTTTCCTCACATCATGACCAAGAGCATTTATTTGACTGGTTTGAAGAAGCAAAGGTTTCAAATTGGAAGAGGTAGAAAAGTTATTGTTGGTGTGTAGAAATGAAAAAGAGCTTGATGGTAACAGTCTCGCTATCATCGACACTTCACAGTGATTTGATTGCGAAACACACCGTTATTTCGTCACCCCCAAAAAAAATCCACCTATTTCTACCCGTGTTCTGTATTTCTTTTTGACACACCGATAAAAACAGGGTAAATATTTTATTTCCACCAATTTCAGTGGGAAACATATACTGCAGTTATCACCATGACTACCACATGACCTAAGTGTTAGAAAAAGTGAAACAGGATATTTGCATCTCTGGGTCATATTTCTCATGGATATTTTCATCATTTAACAAATTGTACATCTTTTGTGGCATTAACCCTTTAACCCAAGGCACCACTGTAGATGCAAGGCAATGGACAACAAAAACATCGACTGCCCTTTCTTCCATTACCTGTCTACTCGAGCTGTGTGAGGAATGTTGATATTTTTTTCAACACAGCTTCCCACCACGGGGACCTTGAGCAAATATCCACGGTATTAGAACAACAAGCCCTGTGACGAATGGGAGAAAATAGAGGAGGCACACATTGTTTGTGTGTGTGTGTGTGTGTGTGGATCCAGTGTGTGAGTATGCGTTTACGCGTTTGCCATTCTGATTTGTTGAGAAAGGAAGGGGAGTCAGTCGACCAATATCCTGCCTCCAATTCCACTGCAGGATTGTGATAAGAGCCAACAAACCCCTCCACACTTGCGCCGCAATCATCCACCCCATCTGACTCTCCTCTGCATAGACCCATGAATGTAAGGACAGAATTTGCCTTGGAGTTTTGCAGGACGGGTCATCCAAAAATGTGCATCCATGTAAAGTAGCACAAGCAGCTAGAGTGACAACAATTAGCCCCAGCAGGCCTCGCACAAACCTCGCATGGCACCTTTCTTTCAGAGACCTCTGCCTTCCTCCAAATGATCCCCCATCCCTCTCGGCTCCTCCTCCTCCTCCTCTGCCCTTCCCGCCCCAGAGCGCTCCCACTTCTGACAGAGCAGTTAATCATACACACTCTCGGTAGGTCTTATCCCAGTGCGAGGCGTGCATGCACGTGTCCAGATGTACACTTTCATTTTCGGCGTGACAAAGGATCTTCCTAGCAACACTTCTACATTTCACTCATCGTGTGAAACTCCTCTCTGGAACTTCTTCTCAGCCTCGTAAACATCATCCCACTGCATCAGCCAGAGCAGATCTCTTTTTTTTTTTTCTTTTTTTTATGCTAGACATTTACAAACTTGAGACAATGAACAGGGGTATACTGTGAATTAGCTTGAGCGTACGGGAAAAAAGGAAACACACACACAAACAAACAAATGCAGTGTCTCAAGAGACACCCTGGTGCAAACAACACACAGAAGAAATATTGTTTTCAATTATTTCTTTTCCCAAAAAAGAATCAGTGTAATTGGAATGGGAATACATATTAATGTCACGTTTTTATATGTGATGAGATACAGTATTCACCCAGACACTTGAAAAGTGAATTAAACTATTGACACCACACTCAAATTATTTGCTGTACTAGACACAGCGCTGGAAAAAAAAATAAAATTAAGAGACAGCTGCAAGACTATCTGTTTCTCTGGTTTTGCAATTCATATGTTGGATTAAAATAAAATGATTAATATCATTGCCTTATTTTGTAAACAACAGACTTCATATAAAGTTCAAGCCGTATTTAACTGAACTGCTCCTGAATGGCAAAAGGTGTGCAGTTAAAACACCGTACCATTAATTCATGAAGTCACTCTGTATTTTTTTTTTAACTACCGCCATATACCCCTCCGTAAGCCAACATATTTTCATTGTGGAGACGTTTGTATGCCCCTAAGAGCCAAGTTGTCTGGAGTTTTATGCCCTTGGCAGGGTCACTCATGGCAAATAGGACCATGGTGAGGAACCAGACTAAAGACACTTTAGAGATGAATAAAAATAGTTTTCCCTTGTTCGTACGCAGGTCACCGGGGCCTGCCTCTGGAGCCAGGCCTGGAGGTGGTGCGAGATTGTGAGTGCCTGGTGGCGAAACCGAAAAGGCAACGCGGCTTCCCCTACCTATGGGCTCATCACCTCTTGGAGCGGCCAAAAAAGGGCAGTGTGAACTGGACAGGGAATTTGGGCATCCGATCCCCGCATACAGAAGTTGACTCTTGGGATTTGCAATCTCGCCCTTCTGGCATAGGTGTTAACTCCTTTCCATGCTGGATTTGCCCAAAGTGAGAGGTGCCAAGCAGCCTTATTACATGCTTATTACCCCCCGAATTGGCGCCTGTATATTGGGGTCCAACCCAGTGGATGAAGCCTGGAAGGGCATGAGGAGGAAGAACAGTACCTCTGAACAGAACCTGAGCGGTGTTCTGTTATTGGACCGCTGTGCTCGCCATGGACTGTCCATAACGAACACCGTGTTCAGGAAAAAGTAAAGGACTAATAATTTACTGTTTCGCTAAATCAAGATGCTTCAGGCGTTCAAACATCAGCATTTGTGAGGCATTATTCTACTGTTGTATTTGAAACCACAAATATGGTGCCAAAAGTGTCGCTCCAGTTTGCCGCTCATATTTAATTGTAAGGTAGCGTTACTACCACTGTCAACCAACAGGGTCACAGTACCGACATAAGTGTCCAAAGCCGCTTAATAGAATTTATACAGGTGTACCGTAATTATATAAATATATTCATTATGCCTAAGTCAATTGATGGTTTTAATATACTGTAGACCAGATATAATAATGGAGGACTTGTTCCATTTCGCCTGCTGCATCAGATTTATGTGCCGCTGCGCAAATCTGCCTTTCGATGTCTTATGTTTTTCTTGATTCCTTCAGACAACTGTGAGAAATTCGAAATGAAAACTGGTCGGAGAACAGAACACAGCTGAAACCACAGCATAAAATTGCTTTTCTTGCTTCTACAGCCAGAAAATGATGTGCTCTACTTTATGCGCTTATGCTACTATCAATGTAAATGAATGTTTAATGACCGACTAATTCACGGCTCAGTTACCCAAATAACGAGTCATGTTTGTCTGATTCTTAAGTGAGTTGAAGTTACAAATGTTTTTTGAGATCACTGGTCATTATTTGACCATTCCCCTCCCCCAATATTGTGAGAAAGCTTTCCAGGAAAAGTGAAAGCTGTTGTACAGCGATTTCTATGTGTTCATTTACTGCAGATGTCATGGTCAAATTCTGTTTTATTCCTCTCCAAAGGTTTTCAAGACCAATGAGACGAGATTTTCTGGGAAAGAGCAGTGGAAGGGGGGTTCAGGACAGAAATATTTGTGAGTAACAGTATGATTTTCTGACTTCCTGGTCAACAACTGAAAAAGTTTGAAAACTATGAACAGAAATAAAATCAAACGTGACCTCAGTGGCTCACAGGCTTGATGCAGTTATTACAAGAGAAGGGTTTGCAACTTCACTTCCATTCAGGCGATATGGGTTAGGTTCCCACTCAAAGAAGTGTTATATTGACTATTAATGGGAAGGGTTGTCTGTCTCAATGTGCCCAGCAATTGTAAGGCAACCAATCAAGGGTTTATCCTGCCTGTCACCCAAAGTTAACTGTGATAGGGTTCAGCTCATCCGCAACCCAAATGAGGACAAGCGCAATGGATGGATTTGCAGCAAAATATTACACTGTAACGTTTGAAATCTATTCTAATATGTTCCAATACTTTTAATACTTTAATCAAAATCGAAATCGATCTTTTAATCGAAATAAAAGATCAAGAGTTGATCACAAATTTGTATGTTCTCCCCAGGCCTGTGTGGGTTTTCTCCGGGTACTCTGGTTTCCTCCCACATTCCAAGAACATGCATGGCAGGCTGATTGAACGCTCAAAATTGTCCCGAGGTATGAGTGTGAGCGCAGATGGTTGTTCGTCTCTGTGTGTGCCCTGCGATTGGCTGGCAATCGGTTCAGGGTGTCCCCAAAGACAGCTGGGACAGGCTCCAGCAACCCCTGTGACCCTTGTGAGGATAAAGCGGATCGGAAAATGGATGGATGGATGGAGTTGATCATTTGGCTTATCTATTCATGTCAGTGGAGGTGTTTTACAGTATGTTTAAATTAAACTGCTGTGGTTTGTCGTTTTATTTTTTTTTAAGTAGTACAACTAATGTGAATGGCCTATTTTCAAAAACAAATGTTAGGATTTACTGAAATTAAGTAAAGTCAATCCACAGTCCTAAACCATGGAAAAACATGTCGTAGTTGAGAGACAGCAGTTTGGCAGATTATCCCTAAATGATCATGGCCATATTGGCTGATGAAAGATCGTCATAATAATAATGAATGTTGCACTGGAGTCTGCGTTCGCATTAACATTGTTACACTTTGCTGTGAAAATGGGGCTTGCAGTATTTTGATGGGTGAAAATATTAGACACCCTGTGATGGAGCGCAGCACTACACTTCTTCAAACTTTGACCAAAAGCATTATGGTAAAATTAGTCTCAGAACTGAATATTAATTTGATTTTTAGACTAGTATTATTGGAAAAAAATGTGCAGGTGTAGTCAAACGTACTTGCAAGTACATTGCGAGTTACTGTAGAAATATAGATAGATAGAGGAGGAGTTTATGGTATCATAAAAAGCACGTGGACACCATTTCTTGTATTTGGGTTGGACAATTAACATTCAATATACAAATATTTCTCAATCACCTTCTCAAATTAACTCACTGACAGTAAATGACTGCAACAAAATATAAATGATTTATAAGAGTCCTCTCCTCCTCCCACTTGCTGACGTTTGTGGAAATGTGGGTGCGAGTGAGTTTTACAAGTCAGCAATTTTTAAGTGTGAAAATTGCTCCTGCTCGCTGGATATTTTAAATTTCCTATTAAACATCATTTGATTTACCCTTGCGTGATTGTTTCCAGGGCACCACACTCATCCATGCCCCTTTCACTGACAGACACGCACAAACGCACGCACACGTGCGCACACACACACACACACACACACACACACACACACACACACACACACACACACACACACACACACACACACACACACACACACTCTCTCTCTCT
>CAAKHF010003365.1:12718-24598 GCA_901007745.1 Hippocampus kuda
TTCTAGTAAGCAAGTGGACGGCCGCTTGCTTCGCTCAGTGAGTTGTGTTTTTTTACAAATGTGATTGAGCGTGAAAGTTACGTTTTTTTTTTTGGGGGGGGGGGGGGTTTACATGGACAACATTGACAAGCTAACCAGGATGAGGCTGCTTGCCAAAAATGTCACATTTCCTCAGCTTTTTTTTCAACCACCATTTAAGCGAATTAACGTAATTTTAATTATTACGCATTACTCATGGCCTAAGTGACTCTTGGCTGGCCGCCACACAAATCAAGGCAGATGAGCACAAGCAAGCCGGTCGAAGTCGCTCGAGATACCGCCTTGGTGCATTCCAGTGAGCCACGGTTTTTCAAATGAAGCACCGGAATGATTACGTTGTGCAGTGATACCATAAACAAAAGCCTTGTAATGGTCAAATTGACTGATTTAATCCCTCAATGATGCATAATCCCTGATTAACGCTAATTTCATCAATGTTCTCCATTGTAAATCATTTACGACTACCATGGCAGCATAAACAAATGAGTCACGTCATGATCTGATCTCTATTGGGGGAGTCCGAGTAGTGACAATGCAGATGCCGAGGGACGGATGTATGAATGTTTGTGGGGATGAGGTTCAAGAGTTCACACAATGTTGATGGTTTCAGGCAGCATGTCATTTTGCCTCTACCCACCAAAGTCAGCAGAGGCCCGATTTTCCAATGTCTCCAGCCGATCAGAGGTAACTTCGGGTGAAAGACAGAGTACAACCTGGACCGGTTGCCAGTCAATCACAGAGCATATACAGAGACAGACTCACTCTCATGTTCACATAATCATGAAGTGAGAACTGAACCTTCCAACACTGTTTCCTTTCGGCTGCTTTCCTGTCTGAAGTCAGATTTTCTCTCAGCATCGAACATGTCGGTAAAAAGCTGCATTGATAATTCCCCCCTGGGCTACACGTTAGGTCCATCTGACCAGTCGTATGATTTCCAGGAGTTGACATTTAGAAAGTGTTTTTGTGTGAGCTCTTCGGTGAGGAATGAGAAAAGAAACAGGGGCCGGGCGAGAGCAGACTAGAGGTGCTTAGCCTCGTTTTCACACCCATCGTCTGAGCGCCCCGCATCATTTAAGATGTCCCACAATACATTTGTGACGGGCCCCCGACAGAGGAGTCAGACCCATTAGCCTAGCAAAGAGTGCTAATGGTCACATTCCATTACATTCAATGGTGGTTCTAATGCCCATTTGAAAGAAGTCAAACAAGGGACGACGCTGCGTCACCGAGGCCAACGGGAACACAAAGCATAGAGTGACTGCCCGGTCAGGGTGGCTTGGCCAAGTGAATTTTAAAGCAGATACTTTATGGACTATTGACATTTTAAGTGCTTGTACACAAATATTGGCCTGCCTACCCATCATATGTGAACAACTCGGTACAGTGGAGTACCATGACTTCAGTGTGCATCAGCGTAAGAGTTTTCCACGTTATGAGATTTTCGTTATGCTCTGTGCTAGCTAAATGCTTCGCTTCGGGTTTTCATGGCAAGAAAAGCTGGAACAGACATGAAAAAATTATTTGGGCTATAATTCTTGATTTTTATTTTGTCAAAAGCGTGTCACCGACATGTTATCACAACACCCGGGAACTGTTTTCAATTGTGAAACAACATGCCTTGTTTTAAAATAATTATTTCCTTTTACAGACCGTATATTGTGATCGTCCAGATGATCAATAGCAGCATTTCCTCTTTCATTCTTTGGGGATGCAAACTAGCACGACGACAATTTACTATTATAAGCGCCACTCCTGTGTCTCCCAACGCAAAGTGAACAAAGCCCATTGTAATTCTATCGGAATCAGATTCCTCTTAAACTGAGCATGGACGTATTGATCGGTGCAAAACTACACAAGCTTCTAAATGAAGGCAGCTTGTGTTTGAGAGGAGGAGGAGGAGGAAGCAAGAGAAAGCGGGTAAATAACATCTTCATCGCCACTTGCAGCCTGCAGTCAGTCAGGCGTCGTTAATCCAGTGAGGAAGCGCAGCGCTTCTGTGTTGTTGCTCCCTTTTTACAAGACAAGTGCTGTACTTTCCAAATATTGACATCGCTCTGCTATGGGAGCTACAGAGATCCCCCGTTTATTTATCACAATATAAGCGCAGAATGTCCCAAAAGAAAGAGAACACTTTTCTTTCACCAGAAGAAAAAAAATCAACTTTTTCCATTCTGACATTAAAGTTTCTGACCAAATTAACAGACGCTAACTGACCGTATAGCCTGAGCCGAACGTCGGTGGATTTTTTTGACATGGCGGTCATCATTCTCTCACAATCATGACACACAAGGTCTATGACATAACGCTGCAAATTCTCATACATACTCTAATGAGTGTGAGGTACCTAAACTGGTCCAACTCCAGCCTGTTGGCTTCTATCTCACTCATAATTGTCATAACAAGCCAAGATTCACCACCTCATCTTTATGTGCAACTCAAAAGCTGTGCTGACCTCAAGTCCAAAGCGAAATCCAAATCTATTCGTCATTACAGTGCTTTACAAACATGAATGTCTGAGGCAAGCTGGGCAAACCCCTTTTCTATGCTTACCTGTTAAAAAAAAAAGAAAAAAAAAGGTACATACTCAGTCATCTCGTTACCTCTGCGTCCCGCATCCTAGATGCATCATTTTACCATGGGACGCACAGTTCCAACTAATGTGCGTTTTTGGGACGCAAGGAAATTTCTCAGTCAAAAAAAAAACAAAACAACTATGGTACATCTTTTTTTCCAGCAACGCAGTGTCGCAGTTTGACCATCGCCGCCATTGTTGTTTTGATCTCGCGTTAAGTAATCTCGCGTGACGAGATTTCCGTTCTCGCGAGATGAGATTGGCGAGATCGGCCCTGAACCTCGCGGACAGCAGACGATTGCCAAGTTGTGTAACGTTAAAACAAGAGTTGCGAACAAGTGTTGTGAAAGTGTATTGCGAAGATATAATAAGTTGACTTTGGGAAAGCCTTGCATCATTGGAAGCAGAGTAAAGAGAGGAGAATTTATGAACTCAAAGACTGAACCATGGGATGAAATAAGAACCTATTTCTCAGCAAATCTTGGATGCCTGAATTATTTAAATTTTTGCAGCATTTGTTTATAAGAAGGCGGCCCGGTAGTCCAGTGGTTAGCACGTTGACTTCACAGTGCAGAGGTACCGGGTTCAATTCCAGCTCCGGCCTCCCTGTGTGGAGTTTGCATGTTCTCCCCGGGCTTGCGTGGGTTTTCTCCTGGTGCTCCGGTTTCCTTCCACATTCCAAAAACATGCATGGCAGGCGGATTGAACACTCTAAATTGTCCCTAGGTGTGAGTGTGAGCGTGCATGGTTGTTTGTCTCTGTGTGCCCTGCGATTGGCTGGCAACCAATTCAGGGTGTCCCCCGCCTACTGCCCGATGACAGCTGGGATAGGCTCCGGCACCCCCCGCGACCCTAGTGAGGATAAAGCGGTTCGGAAGATGAATGAATGAATGAATGAATGAATGAATGTTTATAAGAAAGAAACCTATTTTCAATGTATATTTTTTGTGTTTATCATCATTTTATCATAAGCAATTGAATAAGTAGAGCATTTCAGAATTCGAAATTTGGGACTCTCTCAATGCATCGTGGGACTCATAATCTTCTGATCAGCGAGTCCCTGGGACTCGCTGGGGTTAAACTGTAAAATTATCACTGCATACTTGATGAATATATTCATCGGTAGCAATAAATGAGTGGATTCCACTTAACAAACGTCAATGGCCGTGAATGTGGCAAAGCGCATTTGTACAAAATCCTTCTCAATTTCGGGACAATCCACTTTGTGACCAAGACAAGCAAGAGATTGCTGGACTCCAAGCTACATCCCCACCACAAGAGGCATGTTACATCTGCATAAATTACTATACTTTACTCTCTCAATCCTGATCTGGATATACACACACAAACACACAAAGCAGGAGCGACACCTCCGGCACGTTGTCATAAAAGAGTCACTCAGCTGCAAATGGTTTCTACGTGACAGCTGAATTAAATCCCAAACACATTTGGTCAAAAATCAATTCCCTTGGTTGTCCGCTCATCCCCTCACAAAGGCCTACATTTCACTTTCTCTGTCCCATAGCACATCGCCCTGGACTGCTGATAAATATTCTTCCCCCCCCCGCCCCACTTATTTTACAGAGAGGGAAAAAGCTGCGATAGGCAAAATGAGATTACCTGATCAACAAAGTCTTCTGCAAACGCAACACACACACACACACACACACACTACAAATACCAAGTAAATCCTACACAAGTATTATTTAGAATAAGAGTAACACTACACATAAATACTGAACTTGTGAAAGCTCAAGCTTAGATTAAACCTTTCCAACTCAACAACACCACCTCCGTATTTTGGGGAAAATATTTTTCATCTCAAATCAACTCAACAGTATTTATAGATACTTTAAAACAACCACTGCTTTACACAAAATGCTGTACATGGAGCAGAGATCGTAGATACAACAACAAAGAATAAAACAATAAATTAGTAACAAAGACAGTAGAAAGCACAAAAACAGTCAAACAAAAAAATCAAGTCTCATGCTTCGTCAAACGCCAAAGAATGAAAATGAATTTTGAAACCAGTTTTAAAAATGGGTAGATATAAGTCATAACCAATAAAAATAACACTGAATTACAACATAAAAGAGAACATAAATCAATAACCTGTTTTTTAATGAAATTAGTACAGGACTTACTGTAGCATTCGTGTGTTGCATGTAAGAGTCTTTTAAGAGACTCATTAAAGAGTCTTGGGCTAGTTAGTGACAAGGGAGGCTGAAATCGGGTTGGCCAGTCGGTCCGTGTGTGAGCGTCTGGGTGTGAGTAGTGGCCAACAGCAGTTTTTTGTGAGTGTTATCAGTTTTTTATTTGACTGTCCCATTCAATAAACAACTCAGGAGTGTAACAACAACTGAATTTTCCAAATTTTGTTGTAGATTAGACTAACAAATTCAAAGAAGTGTGAACACAGCCTGTGTGCGCAAGAGAGATGTTACATACATCTCTCTATTCGGTCTCTCGGATTGTATGACAAAATGCGCTTGACCTTGGCATATCAGAGGCATCACAGCAGAGTCGGAATTTATTCGCCTGTGCTTTTCAGACAGAACTTGTTGAAATACACATTCAAGCCGGCGCGGCTTCGCACAATCAGATAATTCTATGCGAGGTGACGTCTGCGCCCTTGTCTGGGACGGTGACAATTGCTTTCAGCACTTTCAACACATCACAATCTATCGTGTGGCAAGTGATACAATATGGATCCAGTGTTTTGCTGTCCTCTTTGAAAATATAAACCAACAAAAAATGCGTACAATACCAGGGGCAGATAGTGAACCTTACTGCATGCACCACTAGTGTCCAAATCAGCACTTGAAGACTTTCTGATGTTAATTACTTTACAAATCGCTGCCCCTTTTAAGTACCACATGAAAGAGTGTGCATGTGGAGGGTATGTAATAAAATTCCTTTTTTTTCACTGCTTTCAGACAAGTGACCAAAGACCAAGAACGGCGTGGGGGATGAAGCTATTTAATGTCGCTTAAATATGCAGCGTGATTGGGCCCCGTGATTATCTTACAAGCAAACGAGATCGTCCGTTGGATGGAAACTTTGCAGTAGTCCAGAGCTGTTTAAAAATGCATCAAACATGGTGTTGGATTAGCGCTCCGTTTACGTCTTTCACGGGGTGCTTGAAGGGGAGAAACGGCAAGGCCTGGCCGTGCATTTATGCTGTCAGGCTCCCTTACAGATCACAGCTTTGGCTGGATTTTCGCTGCAGATCCAAGAGCTCAGTTGCGATTGCATGTCTGATTCCAATTTTCGCAACGGGCTATTTCCATCTACAGGACATTCAAGTAATATATATTCCATGGGGCTGTGTTGACCAGCTTGTCCATGTTGTCCACCTCTTCTATCGTAGAATCTACTGTAAATTAGTTTGTCCATCTCACCGCACCTCTCTACAAAAACACACATTCCTTCAGAATTCACACAATCCAGAAGAATTTTCCGCACTGCATTTCACAAAATATGAACCAGATGGAGTTAAGAAAAAAATCTTCTTGGTATCATTATTTTTAAAGAATGAAAAAAATAAAACAAAATAAAACTGGGTGCATCAACACCAATTACTTATATTGGATTGGATTGGATTGGATTAAACTTTATTGTCAAATGTACTGTATGTGTCATATTTGAGTATAGTCAAACCTCGGTTTTCGAACGTCTCTGTTCTCGACCAAATTGGTTTTCGACCAAAAATTTCAATTTTTTTATGCCTCGGATTACGACCGAAAATCAGTTCTCGACCAAACTGAGCGCACTTGACCACCACTTGACTCCTCTCGCCTTCCTTACACGAGGAAGTGATACTTCCTCGTGTAGCATTCCATTGTGAGCTGTCGTGTTCAATAAAGATTTTTATTTATTTTTTTTAAAGCGTGGTTTCGTTTTTCAAACAAATCGGTTTTCGAACAGCCTTCTGGAACGGATTATGGTCGAGCACCGAGGTATGACTGTATTTGCCAATATGAGTATATGACACATACACACACGTGCACGCACACGCATACGCACGCACACGCACGCACACACACACACACACACACACACACACACACACACACATACACACGCACACACACACACACACACACACACATACACACACACACACACACACACATACACACGTGACTATACAAGGTTTTAGACACAACACTGCACACGTGTTGGACAAATAAAGCACCGTTAGTGTGACAAGAGAAGGAGAAGGGCGCATCGGTGGGACCCTCTATTTCCAGGGATGAACAAAGTAACACCAAAGTGCTCCAAGCGCTGCCCTCTCGCCTCACTCAATGACATACAAAATAAATAAATTATTGAGAAGCCCCGGAAAGAAAAAAAAAAGTGTTTGAAGAGGCCGAGGCTTTTCTCGAGCTCACCACGTTGCATCAGGGGGCCGCCGAGAGGCGGGTAATGAAGGGAGGGCGGGAAGTTTTTCATAAAAATCTGACCGCGTAAGCACTTGTGGTTAAAAGATGATGTTTAATTTGGAGTTCCGGCAAAAGGAAGAAAGTTTTTCTAAGCGTGGCACAATATCGTCACACTTGAGTGAGCAAACGGGTCACGGCGGCTCCTTTGTGTGGAGGGTTAGTTGGCTGAATGAGCGTTAGCGCGGTAATACGTCATCCAAAAATATTTCACATACTCCTGTCGTCTGTAAATAAAATTTCAGTTGGTATTTACATGATTGAATGCAGTTATTGGGTTAATCCATCTGAAACTTGACTTTTAAGGTCCATGTAAGGCCTACAGTAATATTCCCAAATCACATGTCTTAGGACCATGTGGCTAGAAATTGATTTATTGCAGCATGTTCTGTAAATAGCTAATTAGACTGGAATAAATCAGATGCGCACACTCAACAGTTACCTCCCAAAACCTTTGACGCAAAAGAGGCTGGCAGACTAGAAGGAGCAAGGTGAAAATGTGCTGCTTTCAAAATACTCGTGGGTACGCAAATGGTGGCCACATCAGATACTGAGTGGTTGACTGAAACATTTTATTTTCACCACTGGCTAAGCATTAGCATTAGCATTCAAAGCTAAAGTTTAGGTTGAATGAACCACATGGGGACTGACCAATACCATAGAATTGTGATAAGATATTAAATTGACCAAATTTTTGCATAGGAGATTTCTAATGGACAAGGACGATAGCATAGAATAGCAAAGCATAGAATGTCATAGCATAGCATAGCATAGCATAGCATAGCATAGCATAGCATAGCATAGCATAGCATAGCATTATCCATCCATCCATTTTCCGATCTGCTTTATCCTCACAAGAGTTGCAGAGGGTGCTGGAGCCTATCCCAGCCATTTTCGGCCAGTAGGCGGGGCACACCCTGAACCGGTTGGCAGCCAATCGCAGGGCACACAGAGACGAACAACCATCCGCGCTCACACTCACACTTTGGGGCAATTTGGAGTGTTCAATCAGCCTGCCATGCATGTTTTTGGAATGTGGGAGAAAAGCGGAGTACCCAGAGAAAACCCATGCAGGCACGGGGAGAACATGCAAACTCCACACTGGGAGGCCGGAGCTGGAATTGAACCCGGTACCTCTGCACTGTGAGGTCGACACTAACCACTGGGCCACCCTAGCATAGCATTATGTGGCAGAATATCATCTTCCTGATTACATAGTTATTCAGCCATAGTTTAAAATGTCCACTCTTGACACCTAACGGATGGCAACAAAGTAGGAGCGTAGCAGATTATAGCAAAGCATTCACACTGCAAGCCGAAAGGTCATCTTTTTTTGATCAAGGCTAACTACTCACGCGTACAGGAGGGCAACAATACAGAGACATACGATGTTTGTATTATCATCATCTTCTTGATCTGGAACCGCAACTGACACGTGCAAGACGACAACTGTGGTGCATATATTAGCATAGTATTCTGAGCTGAAATGTTGAACTGTCAATCTTACAGAATGATATTCAACCAAAAAGGAAAAAAGTCACTGGCCGGCTTTTTGCAAGCATGTAAAGATGTGTGAACATGTGTGTGCATGTCTACGTTTAGACAGCTTTGAAAGCTATACCTCAATGGCCAGATACCATAGATAACCTTTACTATCGCCCACAAAAAGGTTCCCATTCCCCACCCAGACAGCGTGCCAGTCAGTGAAATCAGCACGGAGGTTGATGTGGATGTGGTGGAAGGTGGTTGAGACAGTCTCTGACCATTCTCCACTACACACTCTCTTCGTTCTACCTCACTAACACATGAATGGGGGACCCAATTGATTCTTTTTCACCTCCCTGCTCCATTTTCCCCATCTGGCCTGACACAGAGAGAGGATTTTGTGCTCCTCTGCCCTTCCTTGTGTACTTCATATCAGGGAGAAGACTTATAGAAAAGGGAAGGCAAAAAAAATAAAAAATTTAAAGGGAAGGAGGAGGGGATCTTTATCAGAAAGCGAATTAACGCTCAAAGTGCTCCATTTGGAAGGTATATCAGGCCAATCCATTAAAAGGGCCTTCAGAAAAGAGCCGGCACGGAGGACACCTTGAGAATGAACAGAAGACCTTGCTGAAACAGCACTCTTTACACACACCAGGAGAGTGTGTGCGTGCATGTGGGTGTGCGTGTGAGAGGGAGTGTGTGTGGCTACATAATCACCTGATAAATAAGCTTTGTTGCCTCAAGAAGACAGATATCAGATAAATAAGCTGCAGGTCTAATTAGTCCCAACCAAAATAAACTCAATGAGCCTCATGAGTAAAATATTACAATTGCAATGTGTAACTGCTTCATCTTAATTACTGCAACTCAATTTGTTTACCTTAGCAATATACAGCGGAACTACCAAAGTTGAACAGGTGAGTGTTTTTCGGATATTCGGGAAGGCAAAGACAACACGTGATGATAATCATCGAACCAAAAAAAAAAAAAAAGCCAATAGAAAGCACAGGAAAAAGTATGGCTGATCAATGAAATAGGCAATTAATTGAAAATCAAGTAATATATAATTTGATGAACAGTTTTAGAGTGGGGAATGCTGAAGTGTAATTTGGAACATTGCCAGTCGTTATAAAAAGATACTAAATAACACATTATAGGGAGTCACTATCTACTTCCTTTTTTTTCCATTTTAGGTATCATTCAGTTTTGGATTGTCCAAAAAATGAACAGAATGAGGAATTTTGCCGCAGAATAACATGGGTGATGTTTTTGGTTGGCGACAGATTGACTGTGTTTGTTTTTTGGACGTCCCACTCTAACAGGCCCTGGGAGCATCAACACACACACACACACACACACACACACACACACACACACACACACACACACACACACACACACACACCCCCACACCCCCCCCCACACACACACACACACACACACACACACACACACACACACACACACACACACACACACACAAAACTGTCTGGCTTCCATTAATCTTCTCTGAGTCTCTGTCCTCTGCAGCCTGACACAGGTGAGGGAGGGGGAAGGCAGCGAGCAAAGGTCAAGGGGGGCACGGAGGATGGAACACCCCATACTCACGCAACGAGAAGTCAGATTCCGCATTGGTGGAAGGAAGCTGTAAAAGCCACGTGACAGAAGAAGGTGCCGATGGAGATCCGGACAGGTGGACTTTAACTGCGTGCGCCAAGTGGTGTTTTTTTAAACGTGAAGACAAAGAAATAAGACCGCAATCTGTTGTTTGTGTTTTAATGTCTCCAGATGTGTCTTCTTCCATCCTTCCTTCCTCTTGTAACGACAATACAGTATACTCACAAGCCAACTTTATTAGCCTCTTCCCTAAATCATTTTATTAGTGTGCGCTAAGAAATGAATGTGATCCTTTCTCGCGTCTTTCTCCAAGTGACTTCGAGAAAAGTGAGGTAGTGTTACATCTTTATTTTGACGATGTCCCGTATGTGTTTGACAGCTGCTGTACAATGCTTTACAAGCACGTGAACCAAAACGGAGATTTATGTGCGTTTTCATGGTGTAAATGTCTACATATGTGCAGAATTAACTCGATGCATGCCAGAGTGCCAGAGATATTGATCCCAGACACTTTTCCACTCCATTCCTTACTCTAAATTTGGGGAATTTGATGTTGTGGTTTTCACATCATACTGTGTACTGACAGAATAACTAACACATTAGTGAATAAGCAAACCATCTGCACTCAAATACTCCACAGGAGTGATAATTAATTAACTGAAAGACAGACTAACAACTAAACTGATGCTGTCAAAACTTGACCTGCAATAACTATCTAACTGACTAACTCTGCGATCAACTCTTCACCTTGGGCAATACTCAAAACTCATTGACAGACTGAGGATAACCAGTGAACAGACTAAACTGAGTAAAACTGATGGACTGACAAACAAGCTAACAAGCTACTGTGACCGATCCTTCACCTTCTACAATACAGTTCGCTGACAGACAGACAGAATAGCCAACAAGATAAAATGTGATCAAAACTTGACCTTCTGAATTCTACTAATGATCAAAACATAACCTCGTGTAAAATCGCAAATGAACTAACTACAGTCAAACCTTAATTAACTGATGGAACGAATGACTAAATCAAAATACAACCTTTGGCAGAAGTTTTAAAAAAATTATGATCCACTCCCTGGACCCACCCCCCCAACCCCCACCCTCTTACTCTAATAAATCTTGCATAATACAACTAAACTAACAGGGAACCAAACAACTTTGTGCAAGACTCAACAATAGCAATCCCGACAAATGACATTGACTTTGGATGGATTTGGCAAAGTATTTTAAGTGCAACACTGCACCCATACAAACATAAATACATGAAGAACTGTGAAGCCGGTCAAGGTAAGAAGTGTAAAGCCGCACACCGTGCAGCATCTTTGCCTCCACATTCGTCTCACCTCATCTCAACCTGCTGACGGAAGAACAGAGGACAAACCCTCCAAGGGTCTCCTTAACCTCCACCTCTCCTCCCCAGCGGAAGACCCAAATAGGTTGGCCCTCTGTCTGGAGTGCCAAGCAAAAACAAAGACCCAAGTCTTCATCTGGCATCAGTGTGAAGGCCATGTCCGTACTTGACTCGATTAGAGGCACTAAACCCTCAGAGTGTAGTACAGTATATCACAACATATCGGCTGTCATAGTATCGGAGTATTTTAATCAGTCTGAGGACTGACTTAAGGAAGAACCAGTAATGACACCACACACACACACACACACACACACACACACACACACACACACACACACACACACACACACACACACATC
>CAAKHF010003366.1:1489-24103 GCA_901007745.1 Hippocampus kuda
CACCTCTCCCTCCAGTTGGCGTCCACAAGATGCCACACCATCGCTAATGTGCCTTGACGAAGAAAAAATTCGTCTCAGTCGACTCAAGTCGTTCACGTACATTTTACTTTTTTTTCTACAAAAATATCTTACATTACAAAATGCAACTTAAAATATACACTTGAATTTTTTTTTTTTTTGTCAACTCTTCAAGTCATATACGGTACTGTATATCAGTCTAATAGAGAAATAGAACTTTACAGGCGCAGTGCTGTCACCTCGGCGGATGGGAATAATCCCCCCCCCCAAAAAAAGCTGAAGCAGATGTGAAAATGATCAACGGCTGGAAATACCAAACGGGAGAAGTTGAGGGGCTTTTAGCAAGGGATCCGTTAGCGACAGTGCTTTTCCCTTCGCCACCATTTGGAAGTTGGCGGCCGGCTGCAAAAAGCAGAAGGCAGATGTTCTCCTGGCACACATTGCTACTGTGGATTGAGTTCTCGCACTCATACGAAATGCAATAGAAAAACAATCCTTTGCTCTTGTTGACACAGACCGTCCATTGATTCAGCATTGCATGATTTGATTTCACACTGGCTCACTGTGTTATTTTTTAGATCGAAATAATAATCCTCATTCAACTCATAGGTTGTTTTTTTTTGGGGGGGGTGGGTGTCAATGCATCGGAATTAGCATACCGACACTGTCACATGAAATACAAGTCCACAGTAGAATATCTAAATGTCATCGGATTTGAATTTAATGCACAGGACTTCAAGCGTGGAAGGATTCGCTTGAATTGCTTTTATCTTCGGCTCCATCCTACAAGAAGGGGCCGCGACGAGGTTCACGTGGTGAGAATTTACAGCAGAAGTGGCATAAAACTCAAAGCAGTAAGAGACTAGCGTCACCATACACATCAAGTTAAAAAAAGGGGTTTGAAATTTCCCGAGATGTCACGTCGTCCGTCGTCTGATTGGTTGATTTTTCCTCAGGTGTAGTGGTTTGTTGTTCAACAAATTCGAGGCAAAAGATCCTCTTTATCGTGCATTACTGTCAAGTCATAATGACCGTTTGAAGCAAATATGACCATAAGTGTGGTTTTCTTTTGACGGCAATCTCCTCATTTAAAAGTCATTCAGTACCAGCCAATTCTAGACCAAGTCTGAAAAGACGTTTAAAAACGTCTTTGGGAGTGAATGAGTTTTTAAGGTAAAGTGTTTGGTTTTGAATTTTTATGATTAAAAGTGATGATTACTATTTTAGCACAGATTAAAAAAATAAATGAAATTGTGGCAGAAATGTGTGACTACCTGGTGACCAGTCGAGGGAGTGAACATTTTTGCAACTCTGCTACAAGCATTCTAAAACGGATTGCAGTCCCAACTAAAAATAAGTTGGACTGTGCTCAATCTTAAAGTCTTCCACTGTATGTAAAAATGTGAAAACGTTTTCGTGTGCTGCTAATCAGTTATTGTCTTTTCATATGGACATTAAAAAAAAAAAAAAAAAAAAAAATCACAAAATTGTTGACACAGGTAACACGAAAGGCAACACCAACCGGTGTTGTTCTTAGCTCTTGAAATTCCATGACAACTCAACGGCGACTACTCAACGCCATCGCTATACAGTACTTCATATGTACTTTAAATTAAAACGGCGCATTCCTTAAAAGGATTTCAAAACTCATTTGAATGTAAGTCACTGTTGAATCTCAGTCTCAATACATCCAAGAAAGTTCTCATATCTTTCCTTCCTGGATGCAATAAAAGAACATTTTATGTTGGGGAGCAAATATATGAAGCTAAAGTGATCGTAGCGCTTCTTCATTCAAATGCCCCAAATGTCAAGAAGTTGCTCTCAGGATTGAGCAATAAATAACAACCAAAGTCTGATTTGGTCTTTTTTTGGCATCATAGCGTTAGAGGGCAGAGGGCCAGTGAAATGGTCCAAAGAGGCGACAGCAGCCACAAGGGTGACGGGGAGGGCCGGGCCCCTAAAGGCGAGGCGCCGTCCGACGTACATGAGCAGACCTCGTAGCCGTTCTCGGCGTGATCCGGGCGAGGGTGTACGTTGACCCGGCTCTCGGTGCTCTTGGCCTCCGCGCCCGGCGAGTCCGACTGCATGTCTGTGCACAGCAGCCAGTCCTTGGCGATGAGGCGTGGGTAGTCCGCCTCCACCTCCATGTCGCTGTTCGGCACGCGCCAGTACTCCTTCCCCTTGAAGAAGTAAGACGAACCTGCGTGGGGAGAGAGGAGTAGATGCGAGAGGGAGGTTTTTTTTCACTCAAAAGTTAACATCCATAACTGAGGGCGGAGGGAGGGATACGTTGAGGTGAACTTGATCGTGTTTCTGTTTCTTGCGCAACAGAATGAAAAGACAACAAAAAAAATTTGCATGCCAGATATGCTGAGTCGTCTGTTGCTCTCATTAAAGCGCTCGCAACAAAAACAGTACACATATCATCAAGGGCTTAATTTCATGAATCACTGATCCGGCGTTCAAACTGTTTACATTTTCGTTCTCATTACTCCAGCCTGCGGTGCGCCTTATGTTACAGATACGGCTGGATTCCTATGCGACATGGGCAGATTACGAAATATACACAGGGGGTCGGGTGTGGATGCAGATACCTGTATATATCCATAGAGATAGATAGATAGATAGATAGATAGATAGATAGATAGATAGATAGATAGATAGATAGATAGATAGATAGATAGATAGATAGATAGATAGATAGATAGATAGATAGATAGATAGATAGATATTACATTTGCTTAAATGTGTTCAAAATAATAAAAATCAGCGTTACAAAGAAAAAGCGAACACCCGCACGTTTACGGTCAACATTCTTAAAATTCACATGGTGGACTACCGACCATCAGACCACCTCATGGCGTCATCCAGATGAGGGGGCAGCCCCTTCCACAGCGTGCTGTCCTTCGGGTAGCCCAGATCCATCCGTCTCAGGTGGTCGTCGTAGCGCCAGTAGCGGCTGTCCTTGAAGAAGTAAGTCTTCTCGTTGTGGAGCCACACAAAGGCCGCGTCCACGCCTTCCAAAGGTAGGCCGAAGTCACTGATTGGACGCGGGAAGCCCTCCTCCATGACGTTGTCTTTAAACACCCAGTACTTGAGTCCTGAATGGGCAAGCAAAGAGAATGAAACAAATCTTTAATTCTGTCACTCGCACTGAGCTAATACTTTAAGCTCATAGAAAACATGAGAGTGCTATCTAAAATAGGTTGTACCCCGACCGGAACCTCTCCTCCGCTCATTGTGGCAAAACTTGCCTATCGCCTATTGCCAATTATTTTTTAGTATTTTTATGGCAAATTTCTACCTAAACATCTGTCTGTTATTTTTTTCATTGTTTTGCCAGTTTAGTTGACACAAAAAAAAAAAATGTAACGTAAAAACCTAGCTGTCCGCTGAACTAAACTTTCCTTGGCAAAAGGCAGAAGGAGTAGATACATAAAATGGCGGTGGCCATGTTGGCTGCGGCTGCTTTTGCTCATGCTAATGTCACCAAAATAGGACTAAACACAGCATCTAAAACATTGGAAACCGTAACAACAGCTCAGTGGCCCATCGCTAAACCTATTTACCGACCTGCAGTTGATGTTGTCGCTGCTGAAATGCTAACTATTTTTCGGGTCGCTTGTAGCTAGCTAAACCATCCCAGAGCACTGGCACAACAGATGTTAACTCGTGGGCTTAGTTGTGCAGTCAACTGCTCAGTGTAGCGCCAGTCAAAATCGTCATCGGAATTGTGAGCATGTACGTGCTTGGTACTACACATTCATATTTGTGCGCGCTGAGCATTAAATGGTTTCATGGGGTGCCGTTTATAAACTTTCAAAAATGCCATTGGAGTGCTTTAGTTAGTGGTACATTTATGGTTGTTATTTATGGTAATTGTGAATAGAAGTAATTTATATTCGCTTTTAAGGGGAGCAAACATAATTTGTGGAAATTCACAAGTTGCGGTTGGCCTCGATTCCTTTCCCACGCGACTAGCAGGTGTTCACTGTTAGCTTAGCAAGTTTTACAGATCCAACTGGCTTTCAGTCAAACCAAGAGAGGCTTTTCCAACGTTTCACACCAAAAGTGGTTCATAAACAAAACCAAAAAAAAAGACTGGTGTCCAAACTTTTATGAAGTAGTTTCTGTTTGAGTGTTTCAGCAGTGCTTGCGAATATTTTTCTTTAGAGCTCCCGGAAGACATGGGCAAACGGCAATGTACATTTTGATGCCAGCTACAACAGAGAAGTCGCAACACACTTGAAACTCGCTGTCTGGAAATTTGCATTTTCCCGTGAAAAAGTCAGATCTGTGCACTTCTACTTTGTGTCTTCCCTCACAGAGATTTCAGCAAGCTAGCTGGTAGCATTGATTCATTTTACTCAGCTATAACATAATTACAGTCATTGTCACAAAAATGAGAATTGATTCTTGTACGGGAGTGTGACGATGTGAAGTATTGATATTTTACTCGCACTCAAAGGAGGTGTTGAAGAGTTTGGCAAGTGCACCTTTAAAAAAGACGATTTTATGGTCGCCCGGTCTCTCGTAGACGGCGTCCACGCTGTCCAGACTAGCGGGCAGACCCCTCCAGAACCAGTGGATCTGAGCGGGACGCAAAGAAACCAGGTGCTTCTCTCGAGTGAGCCGCCAAAAGTATTTTCCTACGAGGACATAGAGAAAACAAACAAAAAAATAGATGCTGCGTTAATTCTCCAACAATCAACATGAACAAATGTCGACTGTCTAATCTGGCCTAATTTGAACAATTTTTTTCCTGTCTTTTGGTCAAATTCAACAAAAGCCTGATTATGGGATGTCTCTACAGCACAGGTGTCAAACTCAAAGCCCGGGGGCCAGATCTGGCCCGCCACATCATTTTATGTGGCCCGTGAAAGCAAATCAAACATGTCACTTTCCATGATGCTTGCTAAAATCTCGACCACATTTAAAAATTCTCATATGTAATAAATAAGAGACATATTGTAAGCATTTTCTTGTAACCAAACCCTTCATTACAGAAACTTAAACAAGAGTAAACTGTTATTATTGTCCTTTTCAAATTTGGTTTCAGCCATAACGGTAACTAAAATGTGGCCCGTAACAAAAATGAGTTTGACTGCTCTCCAGTCTTACACCCAGAGTGATTCGTTTTCGGTGTTACAGTAGCTCAAAGTCATCATTTCAACTCAAAATTTTCACACGTCCACACCAAGAACTCTCTTCCCTCTTCAATCTTTAATAATTATGGGACTGAAAAAATTCAACAGTAAGAATAATATTAAGAATGGGCGTTTCACTCGATTTCCTTCAGGAAGAATAACACTCAATCGTTTTTTCCCACCTTCCCCAAACCTTATTACTAATGGGACGAGTGAATCACCTTCTCAGTGAAGACAATAGATTTCAAATATCTCACTCAAGCATTTTATTCATCATAAGTTGGTGATGCAAAAAAACTGAACATTTCATCACAATTTAATTTCAGGGGTATCATGGTGAAACAAGGATATCCGGAATTTTAGCAGAGGTGGCACTGGCCAGCATCAGGAGGAGACAAATGACGCAAAAATAAATAAGTAAGTGACTTCCATCCAAACATTCATCCATCTTCCGATCCGCTTTATCCTCACAAGGGTGTGTGTGGGGGTGTCGGTGCCGCAGCAGCCTATCCCTGAAGCAGTTGCCAGCCAATCGCAGGGCATACAGAGATGAACAACCATCCACGCTCACACTCACACCTCGGGACAATTTAGAGTGTTCAATCAGCCTGCCATGCATGTTTTTGGAATGTGGGAGGAAACCGGAGTACCCGGAGAAAACCCACGCAGGCCCGGGGAGAACATGCAAACTCCACACAGGAAGGCCGGGGCCGGGATCGAACCCACGACCGCTGCACCGTGAGGTCGACGCGCTCACCACTGGACCACCGGGCCACCATAAAGAAGTGACTTTAGCAATTATTTTCGGAAGGTGACAATATGAGAAAAGCCAGCATCCTTTTTTTTTTTCACAACACACTTGAAATTGCTCCAGAACACACCCAAGTTTAAGCCATTAGTCCTCGACGCTTTTGATTTCAAATTACAGCAGGCGATAGTGGAAAATGAATACGTGCATTTTTGTTTTTAAAACGATTTTCATGGACTGTTTAAAGATGAACCGTTTTAACGAACCGGAACGAAAACTCCACTTTGATCAGACATTTAAAAGGTAGGAGCGCATTTGTAACAGGGATCAGTTTGAAGGTTTGCTGAAATGCAATACTGAAATGAACTCAAGTAAACATCGTGCTTGTGAGGATACAAAAGTTGTTCCCTGTTGCTGTTGTCAGCAGGAGGCTGCGCCCACTCAAGAGGGCCAACATGAAAGCCTGACGCTTCCCAGCGCGTCTCAGTTGGGCATCCAATGCAAAAGCTATCTCAGCCATTTTCGTCCTGCGCTCTCCCTCAACCCCCCCACCCCCTTTTTTTTAAACTCCATCTCCCACATCTTTTAAGCTCATTCTGCTCATTTATTTGCCCCGCCCAGTGCGGCTTCTGCAGCCGTCACTTCTGTCTTTTTTTGTGCTTGGCTACCTTTGAAAAAAAAGGCCTCCCCTCGAATCTGGGCCACTGCATCAAAGTAGCTGGTGCATCTGTCTGGGGCATCTCGCGCCAGTCTGAGATAGATGAGAGGAAAGAACAAAGACTGTTAAAAATAGGAAAAAAAACCCAAGAGCTAAAAGTGGACGTTTATCAGCTTTTTCAGAGGTTTAACACGTATGCTCCTTTCTCCGGTCGAATCATCTCATCCCTTTCAAGATCTCATTCTCCATCCTGATTTATTCATATTGTGCATGAAGGAGACCGATCAGACCTAAGAGAACGAGTTGTCGCCATCAGGCTGACGAGTGGAATTTCACCAAAGGGTTTATGATGTGGCTCACGTCCTCGACAGCGATTGTCAAGGCCGAAAATAAAAGGCCCTCGACGAACGAAGCAGGGTCTGCGGTCAGCTCTCGATTAACACGTAGCTATCGGCACGCTTGTCTGAACTAATCCATCTTGACGACTTCGACTGCCTTCGCGGAGCCAGACTCAATGAACGGAAATTTATCCAAAACACCAAAAGAACTAGAGTGGAACCTTTGACATTCTTTGAATATGACATGTCTCGAAACTGCCATTGACGGATCTATCCAAGGGCCCCACAAGTTTGACATGATTGCATATGGTTGCACTCGGACGGGTGCCCTACTCACACGTCAGGACTCAGGCGTGTATGCGATTCATAAACGGATCAACTTAAGCCTAATTATCCTTAATAATAAAGAAGATACAGTCGGAAAGAAGCTCCACTTTCTTCGGGGAATCTCTTAATTAGGTAAGCTGGATCCCAAGCGCGCTTACCAGTGCACTCTCCGTATATCATTATTCCACATTAGGATGCAATCCCTGATTTTGCTGGCCATGTTGAGTATTCCTGCATGGCTTCATTACATCTGTTTCTCAGCATGAGTGGTGGCAAAAAAAATAATAATAATAAATTAAAGGAAACCCAAGTACAGAAAGCCATAAAAATGTGAATTCGCCTTTAATGAAGTCGAACTTTTTCGCCTCGTGAGCAGCCCATTATGAGTGCAATGTTTGTGAAGTTGTATGATTGGCTTCATCAGGCGCGATTCTGCCGCTCTGCAAATTTGTAGAAAGTCGAAATCAACTTACAGTAAACTGTGACATCACAGACTACATCAAAAGTCATTATCCTAATGGGATGTGATCTAATATAAACTGCTTGCGAGGTGAATATCGAGTGTAGGCTGAGACGCGATGTTTTTTTTCCCTCCAATAAGATTAAAATCGGGAACAAAAAAAAAAAGTTGTACTTACTGTAGAATGGATTTGTTTTCTGGAACGTCCATCAGGACAGGAGGCTCGGCCGTTTGGGAAGGGTTGCTTGGCTGATTTGTGTGTGAAACTGAATCACGGACACCTGGGTTAAGGTGAATGAGTTAATCTTTGTGCAGTTGGAATGTTCGATTCAATATAAAGAACTCCGTAAAGAGAAAGACTGCCTAATGTGGCTTTTTTTTCTCAGTGCGAAAAATGCAGAAAACCACACTGCATTGAACGCAGTCAGTCACACGCCGACAAAGGATAAGAATGGAGGAAAACATGCGCTCCTCTATTGACTTCTTGACGTGGTTGTTGTTCACGGTGAGGAATTTTATTCGAGACGAGGAGCAAGACAACGAATCACCCGCGGCCTAGTGAAGACTGTGGACTAAAACATTCATGATGAAAGCGAGCATCGTCCATCATACCATAGAGCTGCCAGACTCGGACCTTGTCTTCATAGGGTAAGTTGTACTTTAGAGGGTCTCCGACAGGACCCTGGTAGTACGGTCTCATGATGGACTCCATGGCCGAGGTGTGGACAAGGCCGATGGCGTGACCAAACTCGTGGACGGCGACAGCAAACAGGTCCATCCCGTGAGAGTCTGAGGAAAGCAGAGCGGATGGGTGACTGATGATTGGAATCACTGGAAAAGACTTGAACCCTGATTAAAATCTCATGTTCAGAGCATCAAAGATCAAATCGAATACTTTTTTAAGAATAAGAATAAGAAAACCTTTATTCGTCTCACAATGGATAAATCCCCAATTTACAGCCGCAAAGTTATGAAAGGAACAAAGTAGAAGAAGAAAAAGTATAGGAGCTGCTGTAAAGGCAGCCACTCTCGCGGCGCCATCTTGAAGTTATAATAACAAAATAATACAACACAACACATATAACACAGACAGTCATGCAATCTTAACCCCTTTTCTGCATACTCTTTGTTGTTTCAAGCAGTTCTAGATGAAAGAAGAGAGGATCAAAGTCTCCTTTCACCAGTGGATCAGAGACGCCATGCTGAAAATGTGCGCGCATCTGCTCCAAGTAGAATATCCATCTACCATATTTTTGGCACTATAAAGGGCACCTAAAAATATTAAATTTTCTCAAAAGCCGACAGTGTGCCTAATAATCCAACATGCCTTATATACCTCATTCAGTACCAGCCAATTCCTAGACCAAGTCTGAAAAGACGTTTCAAAACGTCTTTGGGAGTGAATGAGATATGGATCAATATTCTGATTTCTTGGACGTTGTATTTGAAATGTTCTGTAAAGCGCTTTGTTCCATCTGCAGCGGTTGTGAAAGCTCTCTATAAATAAAGCTGTATTGTATTGTATTCCCTTTAGCGTGGCTCCATCTAGTGGATGCATAACAAAACCGCAGCTAGGGCTCGATATAAATAAAGCTTTATTGTATTGTATAATATTCCCTTTAGCGTAGCTCCATCAAGTTGATGCATACCGCAAGCCACTATTGTAGCTTCTATTCTATGCGCCTTATAATCCGGTGCGCCCTATTTTAAATGTAAATAAAAACAGTTTTAAAATCGTCCATTCAATGAAGGTGGGCCTTATACTCCGAGGCGCCATATAGTGCGAAAAATACATTAATTCCGAAATGTATTCTTTTCCATCTGAACAAAATAAATAATGCCCTGCGATTGGCTGGCAACCAGTTCAGGGTGCCGCCTACTGCCCAAAGACAGCTGGGATAGGCTCTAGCACGGCTGTTTTTTATTTACGCAAATATTTCCAAAGACGACATTTTCGAGCTGTAATTTTAAGACTGTGAATTTTTTTTCTCATGGTCATCATACTGTCACAATTAGCTCATGCCTAATTATGCCGTGGGCTTGCTGCCAGTCAATTTACAGGACATGTATAAATGAGAAAAAAAAATTATTCCAATTCCAATTCCATTCGTACAATCGCTTCTCAAACAAACCAGCAAACTACTGTACTGTAAAACTGTGGTGGGTATTCCAAACAAAATACAGGTACAAGTCGGATATTTTTGGACATCTCAACTTTGGGCACACAAAAAAAATGCATTTCACATTCGACTGAAATGAACCATACTAAGCGCTTCAGCATATCCTTAGTTTTGGTGCAGATGTTACGACAATGTGACCTTTTCCTGTGGATGTCGGCCTAGATTGACGTGTTTCAAACCCAGTTCAGGTGTTATATGTCATGGACGTTCATCTGCTTACTGAATAAATGAAGACGCATGGCAGGTAGAATCAGGAGGATTCTAGCACTGCAGAGTGTGCAGAAGAGAGATAACTTCGCTAAGCCTGCCTGACTCTCGGGGTTGCCAGTCAGAACCAGAGAGCAGGGAGACACCTCGGGAGCGGCTTCCGACCATTCAAAAGAAAAAGCCTCGCAAATTCCACAATATACACGACTCAAGTTCGTCAGAAATGCGGATCGCTTGCATGTCAAGCTAAGCAAAGCTAACCCCGCGCGTAGCCCCTGAAGACCGTAACCTTCGTTTGGCACTACAAGGGGACACACTTTCATCCTTCCGGGTCCCACTTGGGACCATGGCAAGACAAATAGCACCTGTAATCTACGGGAGCAGACAGGAAAAGGGAACAAAAGGAGGGATTGAGAGAGAGAACAAGGGCTTTGAACTCATCGTGTACCGGGCTTTGTGTTTTGGACCCATGCGAGGCTAAACGAATGGAGCGCACGCCGGCGGACAGCGTGGAAGCCAAGAGAATTTGGCACGTAACAACAGAGTGAGCTTTGAAAAGTTCTTCAGGCAATCAAAGTTCTTTCATATTTAG
Organism: Hippocampus kuda; assembly: GCA_901007745.1. Classification (NCBI taxonomy): domain Eukaryota; kingdom Metazoa; phylum Chordata; class Actinopteri; order Syngnathiformes; family Syngnathidae; genus Hippocampus; species Hippocampus kuda. The sequence continues at coordinate 12,165 of CAAKHF010003366.1, forward strand.
CAGTCAAAAGCTTTGCGCTGACAAGATTCACGAGTGAGTCATTAAGTAGCTCTTACATCAGCCCGAATGCTTTTATTGTGCAGAAATGACGCCAGAACTTTCTAAGCCTTGTATAGAATCATCAAAGCATGAGATGACTTTCTACGGGGGAAAAAAAGGATGAATGCAATAAATTAAAAAATAAAGTGTTGGTCCCCGACGTTGGCACAATTACGACATTTTTACCACTTTGGATCAATGATCTCATCGCAACGGGATTCCAGTGAAAAGACGTTGGAAGGTGAGTCATAAATAACACACTGAAATGATCGCTCGGTTTTCTTTTTTAGTTTCTATGCAGGTGCACCGCAGTAGAACAATTCACCTGCTTATTTATTAACGAGACCTTTATTTCACTCGAGATAATTAGCAGTCGGCGGCAGTTTGCCTCATGGGTTGCCCATCAGAGCAAAAAGACCACGTCTTGGATCTCGTCTTATTTGATGTTACTCGCCGGACTTAATGGAAGTCAGATACAGCAGCAATGGTGAATTGGTCCAGTGAATGCGTTGCTTAATATTCCACTATTCAGCATCATCACACACATTAGGAGTTGGCCTTAGCGGACCAAAGATTTAATGTCCCGCTGAGAACAATGTACTGGGAGAGGGTGGAAAGGAATTAGCAAAGGCAATTACTCAGCGTTGGATTTTATCCGATAAGGTCCATTTCTCTCGAGATGATTAGAGAGCTGAGGCGCTAACATTCAGATGACCTAACAAGTTTTTCGAGGCACCGGCTTGCCTTTTGTGAAAGTTGAACAATTTACGGCTCAGATAGCTCGGCGGCGGCACAGCTGAGTTTCGCATCTGTTGTCTGGACGGATCCGCAGACACCGTGATAAACACGTCTGGTGACGGTGGAGGAGGGCGTTGTGGGATCGCAGGCAAATATGCGACTGCAATATGCGTGTGACTTGAAGTCATTAGCTACGCCCCAATTGAGCGGCTGCACCATTCCGAGGACAGAGCCGCTGCGCTCAATGTAGCCAAAAGACCTCAAAAAGTTAATTGTCCTGAATGTTCGCTTCACGAGGTGGCTAACCCTAACCCGATGCTAACATGTTATCGCTAGTGGCGGGGTAGTCCAGAGGTCCTGGGTCCAAACCTCAGGATGTGGAGATTGTCCACTGGTGTGCATTTGAGCGTGAACAGTTTTTTCTCTATACCACAGGTGTCTAAGTCAAGGGCCGGGGGCCAGATCTGGCCCGCCACATCATTTTATGTGGCCCATGAAAGCAAATCAAGCATGTCAAGTTCCATGATCCTTGCCAAAGTCTGAACCAAAATTTCAAATTGCCATATGTAATACCATAATAACGTGATATTGCAAGCATTTTCTCATGACCAAACCCCTTATTACATTAACGTAAACAATGTTTAAACAAATCATTATTCTTGACTTTTGATTTTAAAACTAGTTATCCATCAATATGATGTGCACTGTGTATGTCATATGTGGAGGTGATTCAACATTTTTGGTAATGTTCAAAATTCACCGTCATAACGGCCACTTGTATCACCGTATTGAAATATTTCTGAATGAGCAGCGGCAGGCAAATAAGTTAAGTAGTTAAGCAGCAGTGTATCCCTTTAAAAAAACAAAAAAACAAAAAAAAACAAAAGAAGCCAACTTTTGAAGGGGCCTTCAAAGTGGAACAGTTTTAGAATGTCATATAATGTGTCCAAATGATGCAGTGCTTGAATGACCGAATATTTTTATTGTTAAGTTTCTATATTTGCAGCCACAGTCCAAGTGTGGTGAAAATGATGAACACACATGATGTGTGTTTGCTTTTTAGATTAAAAGGTCTGATGCACTCGGATGCAAATTTCACCCTTGAGGGAGCTCCAACACAGCGGGGGGGTTAGGCTTAAAAGCGGGAACCACTTGCGCAGCTCGATGATTCATACGCAAGCACACCCACACGCGCGTGCACAAAGTGAAGGCCACTTGAATTTTACTTCCTACCTCCACTGACTCTCACTAAATAGTTAAAGGCTGATGAGAATAACATCAACTTTTGAGCTCACGGCACTTAAAATCGTCAAACATCGCAGTGTCATCTCAGTTCAAGTACACATTTCTTTTCGTGATGCCACGCACATTCTGTTGTTTTGCTTTTTTTCGCTGGCAAGTAAGGTTTTATTTAAATGACAACCCATGAGCATGTTGACAACGGTAACAAACATGACACACAGAAAAGAACCAGAATAAAAGAAAACAGGAGGAAGGAAAAAAGGAACCAGCAGCTCCAAAATTGAGTTAGGTGTGAGATCAGGTCGTGCTTCCTAAGCAATCCACAGGATCTTCCGAGACAACAGCGGGAAGATTTACGGGTTGCCAGTGAGGCACCCCCGATTTATTTATTTTATTCTCAATTCGCCAGAAGCCAACAGAGGATGCGAGGACAGCAGTAATGTGTGACATCTGGCTCGATCTTGATGCGGAGTAGCAGCAATGAAAAAGGTTTCAATCAAAATAACGTTGGTTTTGTGTGGGTAAATATCAAGAAAATGTCAAGTCCTCCACTGTTTGTTAGCTAAACATTCAAGAAGGGAGATCAACTTGAGTTACTGGGTTTGGCAGGGATAACAGTTCTCTGTGTCATCGTCAGAGCATGAAAGGGGCTGAACAGCGGACCCAGTGGGTGCATCGACAATGAAAACAGAATTGGTCCAAGGACGTATCCTTGCGGGACAAGGAGGACATACGAAAAGTGAGTTTCCCCTGTACCGTGAAGCCTCATTTTACCATCGACTCAATTTACCGATATGGCAAAAATACTTTTGTGCTACTTAGACACTTTAGGCATCTTTGTTTTTGTTTTGTTTTGGATTTTTTTTTTTTTTTTTTGCCTAAAATCGCCATTTAATGCCACGATGCAACGCAGAAGCTGCGCTGCATTTTGGGAGATTTGTGGCCCGCTGTGTTTTCATTTCACGTCATTTCACATTTCAATTCAGTTCCTTTAACAAGAAAACAGTCACAGACGAAGCAACCATTCCAATGTTCCGGCGTGTGCGGAAATTTACATGAAATTACAACAGTCATTTGTGGGGGAATGATTCAAAACAAATGTGTTTTTTTTAATAGTACGGGGAGAGAAAAATCCGGTTTTGACCTTCATTTTTAACTTGCTCAAACATCAACTACGGTCTTTTAGACGCGATAACAAAGCTTTGAAAAACGTCCACAGGAGACCAATCTGCCCTTAGCTGCCTCTTGTGCCATTTTGTGTCAGATTTTATTGAAAAATCAATCGGACCTTGTTTTCTCAAATGACTCCTGATAAAAGGGACCTCTATGGACTCAGTGGACCGGAGCCAAATGCTACACCGATAACAATGCCATCACAATAGAATGAGGAAAAAGCTGCAACTGGGGCACTTTGACTAAGATCATCTTCGGATCATCTTTTCTTCTTCGACCATGCTGAAGTTGACTCATTTGCAGGAGGTGGTGGTGAAATCAAAGTGGTCGGACGACAATTGAATACAGTCACATGGACACCGATGACCCCTGGACTCTTCACTTCATTCCACTCATTACTCCGCCCCCTCCCCCCCGATTTGTGCAGCTGGCGAGGATGCGCCCACACACTGAACTGGTCAGACATGAAGCCATCCATGGTGGGAATCCGCAGTAACCCAGAATATAAGTGCAGGACAGAAATAAGAAACGAGGAAATAATGAGCGCTCTTTGTATAATTGCACTCCACCGACCTTGGGTACAGTCGGATTCCTCACACACATGTGCTTTGACAGCGTAGCTCCACCTTTCAAGGACTGTTTTCCTCATCAAATGTCTCTCAGCAGAGACACAGCCGCACAACATCCTGATGGTTTCAGCCTGAGTTTTGATCTTGGAGAAGGATCACTGGCTGAATTGTTTCCAGCATACAAAGTGTCGCTCGAGAAAAGTGACAAAAGAGGGATGAACCACTCTGTAAAATCCTGCCCAGGAGTCATTGGCAGTGTGGTTGTTTACATAGCTGACTTTGGTGCAGCTGGCGCGGGATCAATTCTCTCTCAGTGCCAAATGAAATGACTGATAAGGACGCATGGGGCATTGTGAGACGAGTTACGAAGCTGTCTCATGATGCTTGCACATTGGCACCTGACCATTGATCAAATTTAGCGCGACCGGAGGTTCTGTGGTAACGATCAAACGTGGGCGACGACAGAGGCAAAACGATGTTCTGTTGCGAGAGGTTTTGGACATTCATCTGATTCACTTGTCAAGGAAGCAAACTTCCTTACCTGCTTTATGGCGGCGCGCTAACTACAGGCTAATGACCTACGAAACACATCTTTGATTTATCATGTGTGCGGTTCGCATCTTGTTTGATGGCAGCTAGTTTTTGCGCCGTGAAAAAGGATCATTTGCTCAAAATGACACCTTCGATCAGCGGTCCCCAACCTTTTTTGCCCCACGGACCGGTTTAATGTCAGACAATATTTTCAGGGACCGGCCTTTAAGTGTGGCAGATAAATACAACAAATTAATATGAAAACGGTGGTATTTTTTAAACATAGTAATGAACACAAATCACGACACGAGGAACGTCCTAGCTGGCCGCAACACTCGCTGGTCGCTATGGTAACATTTAAACGTGCCTTCAAAATACGATACACCGCAAATACAAAGTGCATGAAAAATACGACTCACCATCATCGCACACTATGCAGAGTGGGCTTGGTGCGTGGGAATCTCCCATTGAGATAAGTCCGTATTTTAAGTAGGAAATCCTGATACTGTCTGTTAAATGTAGCCTTCTTTTTCTTAAAAGTCGTCGGCTCCTCTTCTGTCTCCTGGCTGGGCCCTTTCCCCTTCCCAAAGACGTTTGTTTGGTTTGTACTCATTTGCGAGCTCCTCGGTTTCATTTTTACTGTAACCTATCACATGACCGAGAAGCGCGCCTTGACCTTCATCATCAAGAGTGACATACTGTCGACGGATGTAACAGAAAATCCAGTAATTTTTCAAAATAAAACAGATTCCAAAATGAATAAAAAAGAAATAATGTAAGTTATGCATTCTTTCTGTGCGGCCCGATACCGAATGACGCACGGACCGGTACCGGTCCACGGCCCGGGGTTTGGGACCACTGACTTAGAGCGCATTAGCTTGGCAGATTGTCATCGTTGTCGACAAATAATGAAATGTTTTATTAGTGCAGTTTCTCGCATCCATACGATGCGATTACTGTTTGCATTTTTGTGACCAATAAAAGGACATCTGGTGTGATATATTTGGGATTGCTTGGGTTTGTTTATTTATTTATTTTTACTGCGTTAAAAGAAACCAAAACAGGGAGTAAACCGCACGAAAGTAGACATAGTTCTGGTGAGGAGTATTTTAATCTTGCAAGCGTAAGGTTCTTAGGTCCGTCAATGTATCTTCAAAGCCGGATACGAAACGTCCAGGTGCAGCTGGTGCTGCGACTTCCGACAGCTTCGATTGGTATAATAGTGACGATCAAGAGCTCAAGGACTTGCGTTGGCCAGGCTAGCTTCCTCAATTTGATGTTTGACTCAAGACCATTTGATGTCAGTCTTCAACATGTTTTGTCCCCCTCTAATGAGCAACCTCCATCATTGGGTTAGCAACTCTCCATTTTTTGTACACCGGCCCAACCCTTGCAGCATCACACGCCAGATGGTTTGTTTGGAAAAAGTCTTTGCTTCACAAATCCAGTGGGCGAGAGTGGATACAAAGTGAGAGTACAAACAGGCAAAAAAAAAAAAAAAAAAAAGGGGGTGGGGGGGACACTTTTGAAAATGTTCTGTTTGTCATGTTCATAACGAGCCAGTCATACGAAACACAGCAAAATTCCCATCGCCCTGCGAGGCTGTCAGCATAAATGCTTTGGAATCATATAAAACGGTGCCGAGCTCCAAGCGTCAAGACAACATGTCGTGTTTTCCAGCACTGACCGGGAATTGGCAGGCTGCGTTGCGTTTAGAAGGCGCCTAGCATCATGTCCTCATTACAAATCAGCAGCTCTCCCGCAGCGGGCAATCTTGGATGAAACATGTTGTGCTTGATAAATCAAGATAATTTTGCGCAGAACAATCCGGTGTGATTTAAAAGCCTACAGAATCATTGAAAATACCCTGAAGTTAGCATTCCACGCGCCGAACAAACCTGACCTGAAAACCGACAAACAAACCGAAAAACAAGCCAAAAAGACCGTTGGAATTTGTTGTGGTGTTACTCCTACTCAAGAAAGAACAAAGAGTTGAATTTCTGTCTTCTTAACTCATTCACTCCCAAAGACGTTTTTAAATGTCTTTTCAGACTTGGTCCAGAATTGGCTGGTACTGAATGAGTTAAAACGCGCACTGTTGTGGAGTTCAAGAAGGAAATTTTGACAGCGTCCTCTCAGACTTTCCTAAGCGTTCTTGTTTCTGCCGCCTCTCCTTCCATCATTTATCAGGAGCAATAAGGAGGACGGTGCCAACGTTGAAGGTCAGAGTGAAGTTCACGAAACGGGACACTAAAAATAGCAAATTCAGAGGAAAGGAAAGGAAAGGAAAGGGTATAGCTGTCATTTGTGTGACCGCGCCGAGACGTTGCCACATGACAAGTTCAGTCAGGGCAACGATTACAGATCACTCCATCGCCTCATTTCATCTGGATGAGTGGACTCATAGTGCACCTTCACTTTTCTTCTTTTACATAAAGGCTCATGACAGGAAAATGAGGAACACTGGAAGTGACAGGTGAGGTGTTATCTATTGATTTAAAAAATAAATAAATAAACAAAGGAAAACACTTCCTCCCTGCCGCTAACAATATTTTTCCAAAGCTGCTGAAATTTTGCCTCTGTGCTTGAGATCAGGAAAAATGCCAAAATTTCATCAGGGGGATAACAGATTCCAAAAGTAGCGCGAATGACGGAGGGACAAGAGAACATTCCGAGCTCCAAACATTTAAAGAGCATATTGCGCTTTCCAGATCAGACCACAAATAGGCAGGCTCCCATTTCGGGAAGCTTTTGCATCTTTGTCGTCACTCCTCCAAACGAGCAGTGTTGGATGAAACAAGTTTGGCTTGATCAATCAAGATAAATGCTCAGAACAGAACCACACAATCAACTTGTGTCAAGAGAAATATAATCCGGTTCTAAAAATAAAAGCATCGATGCTGTAATTATAGACAGTGCGCTAACATGTGGCATTTGCTTGTAGTCCATGGCAATGGTCTTCAAAACATTTGAAATGGCCATAAACATTTGTTTTTCTGTGAATCACTGAATCAATCAATATATAATTAACATCAATATATTTGATGATCATATAAGAAAGCCACAGATATTTCCAAGAGCCAGAGAGCTTTCAGCTTAAGTGCATCATGAGTTATTCAAATAAGTGTCGTCATCTTTCTTTGAAAGTTTGCGCATTTATCTCATGTGTATGCTCAAGTGATTTCAGTAAGCGCACATTTGTATCACATATAGTAATTACACATAAAACTCATAATAATCTGCTGATGCAGTTCCACTTTGTGTCGCTGCGTTTGTTCCTCGCCAGTGATAGTAATCTATTAAGGCGAGTGGCAATTGAGGCTAGTTGTTAGCTTCAGCTTTTGGCTAATGTCAGACTCTTCCGCTAGCTTTTACCGCGCAAGTTTAGTGGAGTACTCCAACACCAATTAGCGAGTCGTCAAACATACATGTCGCAACTATTTACTATTAAGTATCTTTGCTGGTTTTGATCCTGTTTGAACAATGTGACCCCATAATTTTTTTGTTTTTACATATCCAGAACAATAAGAATAAGAATAAGAATAAGAATAAGAATAAGAATAAGAATAAGAAAACCTTTATTAGTCTCACAATGGAGAAATTCCCAATTCACTGCTGCATGTGCAAAAAGCTAGCTAGCATTCAGTAATCTCCGGAACAAAATACAGTCATACCTCGGTTTTCGACCATAATCCGTTCCAGAAGGCTGTTCGAAAACCTATTTGTTCGAAAACCGAAACCACGCTTTATCTTTTTTTAAAAATCCGTGTTGAACATGTCTGCTCACAATGGAATGCTACACGAGGAAGCATCACTTCCTCACGTAAGGAAGGCGAGAGGAGTCAAGTGGCGCATTCAAGTGCGCTCAGTTTGGTTGAGAACCGATTTTCAGGCATAAAAAACGTGAAATTTTTGGTCAAAAACCGATTTGGTCATGAACAGAGACGTTCGAAAACCGAGGTTTGACTGTACGTTCTTAGAGAGGTTCTTGGAGAGGTTTTTGGAGAGCTAAGAATTTCTTTGAGGTGACAATTGGTGTGATAAGTTTTAGAAGCACAGCTTGGGAAACGACCTCTGTCTCGCTCACCTGGTGATCTGAAGGTCCACGCCTCATCATCATCGAAATGCGTATCCCCAGCGGTGAACCTCTCCCCAGGGAAAAAGGCATGGGCCACGGCACCCCCTGGCCCGTCAAAGGGATATCCATCATCGTGGTCGGCCTTCGTGAAGTCAATCTGCATGTCGGCGTCGTTTCCTGCCACCTCGTGGAAGTTAAGCGGCGCGATGTCACTCCAAACCTTCAGGGCGTAATGCATGAGTGCTCGAACGGTGTCTCTGCCCAGTAATGCTGAGTCCTTGGGGAATGTCCTCACTCTGAGACAAGAGAAGGGAACAAAGACATACAGAGAAAATCGTCAGATTTTGCCTATTTCTGAAAGTGTATCTGTGAGTGAGCTGTTTTGAATATTGCAAATCAAGGATGTCTCTGATCGTCCTGTTTACAAATGAATCACACCCCACACTAATTTTCTCCGCACATGACTCTGCAGCTAGGCTCCTAGATCAGCCATTGTCGATGGGACGCAGTCGCCAATACGAAGCAGCAGGAGCTGCAGTGTCAGCACAGATCAGCTTTTAGCTAACAGCGTTGCCATCATTGACTTCTGATAACCAGCACATACTCAGATTTCAATGTGGAGTTTTGCGCCTGCCGCTGCGTCTCCCGAATGTGCTGCATCTCATCTGCAAACTAATTAACGGAGTTTAATTCAGTGGCTTGGTGACAAAGCGCTGCCTCCACAAGTGAAAACACAATCAAATGCGCATGAATGCACGCTATATGATGACGAATATGGTTGAATTAGCCAGCGGACATTTTTTATTTTTATTTTTTTTTTGCAGAGTGGTGAACATCTGCTCCTGAGGGAGTCTGAGAGTCTCCAGAAGTTGTTGCTCATCATTTATTATTATTATTATTACTTTTTTAACAGGAGGCATTAACTTCCTTCATGCAATTTCCCATTTCATCTTCTGAGTGTCTGAGTGCAAGAGGAGACACTCGGGTAGGGGCCTTCACCTAATCAGGACCCTTTTATTTCCTGTGGCTGTGCAGCTCGACGGAAAGAGCGCGACAGCAAGGCCACACCCACCCATGACACTCTCGCTCACATTTGAAAGTCTTCCGCTGACAGCGATGAGACTCTGTACTCTGTACAGTATTACCAAAGAGTCAGCACATTCCTGTTTCACCTGCACACACAGAGCCACAGGTCTCGCCGTTCGGGTTGAGGATGAAGGTTTCGAAAATTAAAGGCTCCGCATGGATCTTCCCACTTGTCATGTCTCTCGCTTTTTTTATTTTTTTTTGCTTCTGACTCTTTGCTGTTTCCTCGCCCATCACCACTATTCATCACCAACGGAGATGGGTATTCGAGATAAAAACATTACGTTTCTTTTTAGTTCCACCACAAATGAGCCGCAGGCAGATGAATGAGAATAACACAAGGCCAGTTTTTTGTGTTGTTTTGTCTGATGTGTCATGCGCAACATGAAGTCAAATTCAAAGTTTTGGGGGGAAAAAAATAATGATGGCTTTTTCTCCAGGGCTGCGCACACAGACTGATAATCAAGCTGAATTTTAGTTCAGGTAAGAAGTCAAGCCTCATTATCCACAACATGTCTCAAAAAGATTGGCCTGTGGTGTGTGTTGGGTATCATTTGAAAATTGGCAACGTGTAGAGTGACAAATTCAACGCCATTTTATTTTTTGCGGCAATGGGAGGCCAACAAAATCCCTGACTCGCTCCGACACAGTCCCAAGATAACGAACGCGTCGATAATAGGCATTTAAATGTTGCACAGGTTCCAAAGGGAAGAAAGTGATGTCTGTATGCTCCGGTGTTGGTTCTTACTGCAAGCGGTGTCACGTTATTATCTCAAATAGTCAGAGAGGCTTGCATAGACGGCATATCAGCGGCCCCTTTGGATACAGCTGTGGCTTTTCCTGACAGTCACTAACAGCTGTGAGCTATGGCTATAATTAGCATGATGACGGACCCCTGCTGCTGACTTATGACTGTGGTTACCCTTCCCTCATTAGCGACTACTTTTGACTTTCAGTCGGGTCTGACTTCTTTTTAAATTGTCCTTGCCTGAGCGACTTGAACTGTCATTAATGAGGTAAACAGCGATATCGCCGCGGACCGACAGCCCGTGTATCCCCCCCACTTCTCTTGACCGAATGTTCTGGGAGCACCGCCCATTCACTTCATTAAGAAAATGAATGCGTGACGACAGAGGCAAGCGAGTGCAGTCGGATTTGGGCTGTGAATCGAGGTCCTGGTGTGGGTGGGTGTGGGGGGGGGTGGGGGCTTGTTGGTGTCACCACATTTGATTGAAATGAATGTTCCTCCCATTAAGCTCTTGCAGAGGGTGATAATTTAATTGAATTTGGGTTATAAACCTGAAGCATGCAGGGGAGGCTTTAGCAGACGCAAAGGGAGAATCAAATTTATTTTCTATCTGTCTGTCTGTCTTCACACTCTCCTTCAGCTCCCCCACATAACAATCTTGGATCCAAAGCAACCAACCTCGAGGAAAATAAATATTCAAACAAGGTTTGGCCAGGAAAGTAGGCTAATGCAGAACTAAAGTAAATTGGCAAGTCCTGCTCCGTTTTTACTATGGAATGGCATTGCGCGAAATTTTCTTGCTTGATGATGGGGAAAATGAATGGTACCGTGTTGGCCCGAATATAAGACTGTGTTTTTTTGCATTCAAATAAGACTGAAAAAGTGGGGGTCGTCTTATATTCGGTCTAGACGTTATACCCATTCACGACGCTAGATGGCGCCAGATATCATTGAAGCGAATGCTGAACTTGACTCACCAGGCCAAAGTGAACCCCTGTCACAAAGAATCAAAATAAAAAATAGCGGTAGCACGTAGAAGAAAAATAAAAAATAGCGGTAAGAAAGAAAAGAGAAGAAAATAAGAAGAGATAACAGAAAATGGAGAAACGTAGCGACAATCTGGAGAAAAGTGGGTCGAAGATCGGCCAGGTTAACCGGCAGCTGAGGAGAAGTTATGATGTCATTTACATTTCAAAAATCAGAAGCCATTCATTTACAAATGTGATTGCACTTTAGTTTACATATTTAAATGTTCAGATATTAAGATTTGAATCAGGAAAAATAACATGCTTTTCTCTTTCAAATATATTGTTATAATCATTTGTTTCAGATGTACTGTAATTATTTTCTGTATAAAAATGTATTTGGTATTCAAAAAGTCTTTTTTCAAACTTGAGTGTTGAAAAAGAGGGGGTCGTCTTATAATCAGGGCCGTCTTATATTCGGGCCAATACGGTATTTATTTGTTTTTGTGAAGGTTTTTAAAATGGGAGGATCTCTCTCTTAGTCCTCTGAACTCCAGTTTTCATGCCAGTGTCGTAATGGGCAAAGCGGTGGTCTGTCGCGCAGCTTTTTGCAGAGCGGACGTCATGCACGTGACGATTCGATGACAAGCGCTTCTGCTGGTTGCAGCCAAGTCACTCACACATCAAAAGCTAATGCTACAGTGGCTCACCTGCAAGGAACTGGCCTTGTGGGAGGAGATCAGGACACGCACTCACACACACACACACAC
>CAAKHF010003372.1:25088-36823 GCA_901007745.1 Hippocampus kuda
GGAAAATGAGAACAATGAATAATGAAACGGCGAACGAGATGCGCCTGACCCGTTGCAATCCATACAACCGGTGTCGAGGCACGGAAAGCAAAGTAGAAAAAAAATTGAAGGTTGTGATCACCGGACTGGAAAGAGCCCATATGGAGGGGACTATTAGAGTGAGGGGAAACAAATAGGTTTTCCGCGGCGCACGTGTAATCATTTGATTGAGGCAGGTTTGCGGAAAAAAGCAGAGATAAATGTAACATTTTGCAGCGATAAGATCGATGATGTATTTCCCGTCATTTGGAACAGGCGACATGTCTTCAGGCGGCGTGGCAATTTTCTCGCTTTGCAACGAGTCGGGGGAGTCTCGTTACGCTTTGCATCGCCTGCCTCCAGTTGAGGAAAACGCCAAATGTTTGCTAGGTGGAAAAATGTCACAACAAGACGACAAAGTACAAGTAGACCTTATGTAAGGCGAAGAAATCAAATCCTCCCCGCTCGGTGGGTAGCTGGGAGCAACACTGATCCGATAAAGAAGCGTCACAAGTTTAGCTAAGCTTACTAGCGACATCGATAGCAACTTGGCATCACGACGGCACATTTTGGTCAAGGTGCTAGCAGCGGCATCCCAAAGGAAATAGCAAATCAAGTGTTAACTTATTTCTAGATCCCGTTTTTATGTTCGTATTGTGTCATTTATCAGACCTCAAATGTGTCTTTGTTATGTTATGATTTGATCCTCTCCTCTTTCATCTACAACTGCTTCAAACAACAAAGACTATGCAGAAAAGTGGTTAAGATTGAATGAGTGTCTGTCTTATGTGTTGTGTTGTGTTATTTGGTTATTTTGACTTGAAGATGGCACCGCTCGAGTGGTTGCCTTTACAGCAGCTCCTATACTTTTTGTTCTTCTACTTTCTTCCTTTCATAACTTTGCTGCTGTGAATTGGGAATTTCTCCATTGGGAGACGAGTAAAGGTTTTCTTATTCTTATGTTTCTATAAATGTTGATCTTATTATTCCATTTTCCAGCCCTCACTGAGTAGCAATTAGTTTATCGCATTTTATTCAACTTTAATTTAAAAAAAAAGTTTTAGGACCCGAGCCCCGCTATTTCATTGTCAGTCTTAAAAAAATATTTTATTAAAAAATATATTTTCCTTATTGCTTTTCCTCGATAGGGTCAAGGGTGAACTGGAACCTACCCCATCTGATTTGGAGTGACAGGTGGGTTGGCAACCAATCATAGGGCACGTTGTGCTTCCTGGTACCTTAAGTACATGTTCTGTGCTATTTGGTCAAATACACGACCAGGTCAAAATCCAGTTTCTTATAAAAAGTTTGCTTTGGGTGCCAAAGGTCAGAAATGAAGTCATGAGAGGAGTTGACGTTAGAAAGGAGGACTGGGAAGAGCCCATAACGGGACAACCTGAAAGCCAAAGAAGAATCATGTCCAAAGGCAATTGAGAGCCTTCAGTTTATCTAACATGCACAATCTTTGGAATGGGACGAGGAAAAGTGGAGTTTTAGCAATGTCTTAACCTCAGAGCAAAAGGCACCATTCCGGCCGTTAGCCCACATTTTAAAAAGCACATTCTGCTGGCTTCTGGTAGAAAAGCAAAGTTGCTCCTGTCATTTACCAACAACAACAACAACAACAAAAAAGAGTGCAAGTGCAGCCCTGCAGCTCCCACTGCAATCCTGACATGGAAGTCATCTTGAGCACTTAAATCTTTCTAATCCACCGCCATCCACAACATAAAGCAGCATTCATCAGCAAGACCCCTGCGGACGCAATGTCTTCTAGACCAGCGCCAGCGTGCTAGAGACAGTTCGGCCAAGTCGGTCGCAGCCGTGCAAAAAAAAAAAAAAAATTCAGTCACAGCAAGGGGAGAGGCAAAGCGCAGCGGCCCGCTCGCCGTGAAATGTCACTCTGCTCGAGCGAGAGTGCGTCTAAGGCGGTCGGAAGCTCGGCCCTGGTCGCGCTTGTCTTTCTAAGAAACGGTGGGATCAAGCACTTATCGAGCCCGTGTGTGTGCCACAGTGTCCCGGTTTATTGTGTGTCGGTTGACAGGGCGGTGCCTGTGTGACACCCCGCTGCCACGTTTCGGGGTCCCATGAAGCCCTTTGTGAATAATCAACGTCCTCGTTGAGCATTGCGGAGTCTACAAATGTGGCAGCCATCTTACGACGAAACTCAAAGCTAGAGCGGATCTGTGAAAACATTCTTTGACAGACATTGCGGCGCCAGCATTGCTTTAGGTTTTAGCGCATGAAAATTCAGGCAACGGTAAACAGTTATAGGTGAGTGACCTGCTGATACGCAGATAACTACATCTCCGGTTTCTTGTTCTGGGGGACATACGAAAGAGAAAATACAAAATAGTGAAAAGGCCTTCATGATGACGAACCGTGGGAAGCTAACTGCCGCCGTGACCTTGCTTTAAACCGTTCTGAGCACGTGGTCTGGAAAACGTGTCTGGTAAATGAAACAAAATCAATCAAGAAAGCGGTTTCTTCATCAGTCTCCATCGTTATCCTGACGACATCCGAAATGGTCAGGTCATTCCTACCGAGTGTGGCGACAACGTGGTAGCCCATATAGATTGAGGATTCTGGTTGCCAGGCAGGTTGCCGAGGTCCCGCGGAGACCAGCTAATTCAACGCCAATTAAAGATTCCCTGCTAATTCTCTGTGTTATTTTTCAGGCTGCCACTTTTGGAACGGCTTATGAAAGTATTGATTGAAAAGGACGGAGTCTGACCAATAACTGAAGCAGACCAGGCGAGAGACCGCCACCGGGTGTTGATTGAACCGGGTAGAATGGAAATAACCGACTGCAGTGTACAGTTAAGTTTGTTCTTTGTTGGAGCAGCTGCCTTTGTTGCTGTCATTACGTTTTGTGATTACTTTGCTAAACCGCATGCTAGCAGGTGTTTTTGCTTTTGCCGTTGCTCTTCTCCCTCCCTCGCCGTGACCTTGAACCGGATAACAGAAAAAGGAAAGATGGACAATTGATGGCTGTCCCCAAACCATGGTTATAATAGTTTTGGATTTTTCACTTTTGTTAATTTTTATTTCCTTTGGACTCCCCTCGCCCACTCCCCCCCCCCCCCCTCCCGCTACATTCATTAAATTCTCATTCGTTTTTAGAGCAGGTTTGTTATTTTTTGGGAAAAAAAAAATCTTCACTTTAGTTTAATTTTAATTCGCTTAAGTAATACTTTTAGTATTAATAACTCATTCACTCCCAAAGACGTTTTTAAACGTCTTTTCAGACTTGGTCCAGAATTGGCTGGTACTGAATGAGTTTTAAATACATGGCGTATTTGTCCAAGTGCGTGGTTTCGTTAACTCTAATAACCTTTCCCCAATCGCATCTGCATGAACTGAACCCAAATACAAACAACTTTGGGAATTAAACGCTCACCCAAATGCCCAAAAGCAAAAAAACTAAACTAAACATAGGGATTCATTTAGTCCAAGACTGCATGTGTTATGTGATTTAAAGCAGTGCAAGAAGTCCTGTCAGCAACCGAGGATGAAAAAAATAAAATAAAAATTGAGCGACTCAAACCCTCCCTGTTTTAATGACGGCTGCTACAGTGCATGAGAATTATATTCAAATGCAAGAATATCCTCCCACACACGCAACGCTGTGCTCGTTGGAAACACAGACCTTTAGTACGGAGGAGAAACCGCCTGCGCCACACCGTACTATTTTATTTTCACACAGAAATGCTGGAGTTGAAATTTAGTATGATTTCAAAGTGGTGAGAGATCATGACACCCAAGCACATTTTCAAGTGGGAAAAGTGAATTTTTGATTACTTACATGAAACTAGCCACGTCTCCAGCTACCAAACTAATTGTGTACAAGACTTGCTGCCCATCAAGTGTGAAATGACACGACCAAGGATTTTGAGAGGTGTCTCGGTCATTTTCATATCAAGTTTCTCCCCCTCTCATGACTTTAGGTGATGATCCAGAGACACTTTCAAGTGACTTTGGACTCATGTCTAAAATCCTACGGTCAAAGCTGAAAGAAAAGCAGAGCTGCAGTGAGCGTGACAACATTTTCACGTGACTACGTCAGCTACTTCCGCGAGCTGAAGTTCTTCACTTGCTACATTAGCGGTGTCAATGCTAAAATTTAAGCACGCCTGGTATCGAGATTCCAATTTTCTCGGCAACAGTTCCAGACCCCGTGTGTCAGATGCAGCTCAGGAGATGGCCAACCATTTCCGCCATGCACGCGTGTATGCGCCTGCGCCTGCAAACATCCTGATAAATGCCAAAGACCTTCGCAGCTGATGATTTAGTAGCACTTGTGTTCCGTTTGCATCCGCCGCTGTGTGAAATATAAGAATCCAATAATCATGCTAAATCTATTAGATAGCAGTTTAGCTAGTTGCTCAAATATCCTGATTGATGCGCAGGCAAAGTGCTATTGATTGATAAGACTCTCTATCATGTTTATCGATTGTGTCGCTGTGCGCCGTGGATTACAGCGAGCGGCGTCCACTCGCTGTTTTGCGGTGGAGAAAAAGAACGCCGCCTCAGGTAATGAAATATGAGGAGCTATTGAATTGGAAAAATAAGTGCGCTCCGAAATATTGCTCCACAAAGCAGAATTGATGGGCCCGTGAAATAATCATTATTTACAAGGAGGGGGCTGTCGGAGAAGACGACAGGGCTCATCCCGTTCAGCATTTTTCATGCAACAAGATACAGTAAGCGCGCCGCGCTTCGACATCTGGGTTCAAGCGCACAAGCGCATGTGGCGCTACATTTAAGGAGAAACGCGATCAATAACCAATCTACGGAGCAGAGGGGGTCAGCGCAAACATGGGGAGGTTGTTAAAAATACGCTGCACCTCAACAATGATAACGGACGGCACCTCGGTGCTTTACGATAAGGCGAGACTAAAGCTATTGCTGGCCAAGGACAAACAATGCAGACGCCTACGATTGCTCAGCGAGCAGGATTTTGTGGCGCGCATCCTTCCGCATATTCAGAAAACTAGGTCTTTTCGTGTAGATTATCGTGAAAAAGAATACTCGAAGCGACATCATGCTAGGTCGTATATCTTGGATGGAACGTGTACTGTAAAAAAAAAAAAAACGCGTGTATTTTTTTCGTTGGAAAAACGTTAAAACACGAGCATCACCGCAGCACCTAAAACATTTGGTTGAATTGCCCAGCTTGAAATGTTTTCAATATTTGTCGCCTTGAAATTCTGAAATCACCCAACTTTTTTTTATTTTTTATTTACAGAATGTGGAAGCCAGAGTCCCCGCAGACAACATTTTTCTTCCTTTGGTCGTAAATCTGCTGCAGGCCAATATATCATTCATTCATTCATCTTCCGAACCGCTTCATCCTCACTAGGGTCGCGGGGGGTGCTGGAGCCTATCCCAGCCGTCTTCGGGCAGTAGGCGGGGGACACCCTGAATTGGTTGCCAGCCAATCGCAGGGCACACAGAGACAAACAACCATGCACGCTCACACTCACACCTAGGGGCAATTTAGAGTGTTCAATCCGCCTGCCATGCATGTTTTTGGAATGTGGGAGGAAACCGGAGCACCCGGAGGAAACCCACGCAGGCCCGGGGAGAACATGCAAACTCCACACAGGGAGGCCGGAGCCGGAATCGAACCCGGTACCTCTGCACTGTGAAGTCGAAGTGCTAACCACTGGTCTACCGGGCCGCCTCCAATATATCATGCGGATCATATTTACATGGTTTTAACCCAGCCATGGGGTGCTGGAGCTGCAGAGCCCCTCCCCCCCCCCCCCACATCCGCCCACAAAGTGGCTCATTGATGTGGATCAGATACCATGCATTTGATACTGAGGCCTGATCAATGAGGGATCGGAGCTCCACGCTCTGTCCTTTGTTTCCTTAAGTCTTGCTTGTCATTTCACCAAGCTTGTTATGAGAAATATTTGACATGGGAGAAAGAATGGGAGAAATGGACAAAAGAAAGAGAAAAGCACTACCGTCTGCTTTGTGAAAAGTTCTTGCCAAGGCCACAGATTGATTTGAGCCGAGAGGCAAGTGCCCTGTGTCATGGAGAAAAAGTTTCTCAAAAAAAGTTGCGATAAGCTCTCGGCACTGTTGGAGAGCAGACTTTTTTGTGGAAAAATCAGTTGCATCTGTTTAAAAAAAAAAGGGAAGCGGTCCTAACACAACTGGAAATCATATTTAGCAAGTGAAACGGGCAATTTTTTTTTTTTTTTGCCCAAATGTGAAGACAATAACAAAAATGAGGATAATTGAAAAACAAAAAAGGATGAAATATGATTAAATCATCAATATATTTTTAAAAAGAATCATTTCGAGAATACGGCACATGTCATTTTTGATTGTATATTCGCAGCCTCTTTAGCAGTCAGAATGACTTCAGAAACAAATGTGCCATAACGGTGCATCGTAAGAAAAAGATTGTAAACACCACCCAGAGGCAAAATAATCTTTTTTTTTTCTTTTTGTTAAATTTAAGAAAGTAATTGATAAGAACTTTTTTGTACTATTTATCCAACTATTCTAAGACATAAGCTGATCTCAAATAGATGATGCAAATATGAATGTCCAGTCTGGGGCCAATTTGCTAATTTCAACCACATGTGAAAATGATAACGGGAAGACGAAGCCGCGCGGTTCCGAAATGGTTTCCCCGGCGGCTCCGTACGCGAGGATCCGAAAGAAATGGCTCTCGTGGCATCATAACCTTGACCGCGGCCTCTACGCCGCTTTGCTCATTCATGCACTGGAGGGCCACTTTGTGGCAGTATTAGCCCCTCCGCATCGGCTTGCCGTGGCAGCGCGGTCGGCCCGCTGGCCACGAGTTATAAAATGGAATGTCAAATCAAAGAGAGCGCAGAGAATGGCCGTCACCACGGGGCTTAGGGTTTTGGAGTGAAATGGGGAAAGTGGATTTAGTGCTGCTGTTCTCTGGATTTGCTCGATATGCTGCAAATGGAGTCAATGGAATATGGGATGAGCTGACAATCTGCTTGCGAGGGGGAAAGCGAGAATGGACATGCTTCTCAACACTGACACCATTAAAAGAGGAATGAGGGACACACTTTCTATTTTTGCCAATAGGACCACAAAAACGAGTAGGACACTTTTCCTACGATACGACATCGCAACACTGTTTCCATTTGATTTTTATAAAACTCGAGGGGGAGGCACATATATTTTGGTGCAAATATGTTTTAGAGATGGATCAATTGTCTCCCTTCACTGTTTGAGTCGCATTTGGAGCAAGAATTCAAATGGCACAGTCCGGTCTGTTGATACCGGATTCTTCAAGGATCAGGAGCAAAATTCGCTGTCTGCGAAAGCTGAAATTGTCTCTCACTTTCAAAAGGGAGTCTCCCAGACCGAGCTCAGCCGGGACTAGGAATTAGTTTAAGTCGACGTTTTTAACAATCATCCACAAAGAGTTTGAGGCTTAGAGATTGACAGAAGCTCGTCAACGGCTTTGGGGCGCGGCGCATTTTAAATTGGCGACAGTTGGCTGGGAACACGACTGTTGTTTCGTCTTAGAAAATCCTTTTTTTTTCTTCCTATACGCGTATTTGTAATTGACATGTTTATACCGTATTACATGTTCATGTTTTTACATCTCTAAATGTCCGTGCTGCATCATACATCGCAGCTGGCGGCCATTTTATTGGAAATGGTTACAATGAACTACCGTTATAACATAAATATGGAAACTCACGATTCTTTAAATTATCATTGCTTCACTCTGGCGTTTAGGTTACAATGCAAATATTTTTTCAGTTTTAGACTAAAAAACGGTATTCTCCTCTTGCCTTGTATCATCCTGCTTGCAAACAGACAACCAAATGGACACATTTTGGTTTTGTTAACCATTCATCCTTCGCTCCGCGCTCGACTGATTGAGTCTAATTAATCTTCACTATCGTGTTTACGTGCATCCGAACAACGTCCTCACACTTTTTTTTAACGGCAAATCAAGCAGCCATGTGAGAGAGGACCCCGAGGACAAAAACTCTATTATAAAATGATTAGATGGGGAGCGCTAAATGAAAATCACTCCCCTATTTCCCCCCCCCCTTTAATTAGTGCTCGTGTGCAGGGATGACTAATGCTCAGCGCTCCCCCGCTGCTCTTCATGACTGCTTTACTTTTTGTGTCACATTTCCATGCCAAGTTCTTGACAGCAACATCTTTTTTTTTAAAGCGTATTCATGTCACTGCGTGCGTCTGACGGAGATTTTCCCCACTGTCTTCTGAAGAAGACCTGAAGCAACAAGATTTACAACAGAGGCTGCTTGATCGCAAAGTGTCAAGAAGAAAGACGACAGTAAACAAACACGAGGCACCTGCGCTACCCTCGCTTACTTTCACAGGAAACACGTCCATCTCTGCAAGTCGGCGGCGTGCTTGTTGTCATGGAGTTGACGCAGTTTTTTTTCTTTAAAACAATATGTAGACCTATTTGCCTGTGAGTATTATTATATGATGTTTCTATTCAAGATATTGCTGCTTCATGTGTAGAAACTGCCTGAAAGTTTTTCTGACATCGATGCCAATTTCCTTGAGCCCCGCTAGAGATGATGTGGTGCAGTTGATGCGACTCATTGTGGGACTTCGCAATTTGTATTCTCACATCGGGGAGGGATGTCACGTACAGGATGCGCCAATGTCATGTTTCGACCATGTGAACAGAAACAATGGAGGACGCCGAGTGATTCGCATTATCAAGGGTATAAGTGACTATTTATGTCTGATGGGGAAAACAACAAATATGAAGTCATGTTTGTTGGCGGCACACATTTTTGCTGTCGACAAAGCGTTATCTAGCATCAAAAACAAAAATATGAATCGCGGCACATCCACGCTGAGTGAGTGACTATATGAGCTCCCTAAATGTATATATAAAAAAGATTCCGAAGATTGATAGATATGGCAGTTCCTGATTACTGATTACCGAGCGTTCTGCTTGTTTGTTCATATTATCGCATGAATGTCGGGATGATTAATTGCCATTTGTGATTCATCGATTCGTGTCTGGCGTGAGCAATGTTGGCCCATCGAGAGGGAGGACGAGGACTTTCTTATGAACCGGGCTGCTGCCGTTTGATGACGAGACCACCCGTTCCGCATCACAGCGCGTTGTCGTATTAGCCAAGACCTAATACCCCCCCACCTCACCTCCTTTTTTTTTTTTTTGTTAAGACAAAACCGCCAAAAGACGCCGGAATCCTCGCACTTCCTGCTTGCCAGTCATCAAATCCCAACGCCGTGTTCCCTTGAATATGCAAGGATATGCCGTCGTACGACTGTGATGGCGCGGGGGTAAAAAGGAGATTTATGACACACAACAAGCTATTAGGGAGCTGTATGTGGTGGTGGTGGGGGGGGGTAGTCAGAGTGGGGAAATGGGCTGGAAATTCTCTTCTTCATGCCACATTGATTCATCCTTCAGAGAACAAAAACCTCCCCATTATGCACAGCCATCTAAAAAGAGCCTGAGGATGATGATTGTGGGCCCTGCCCAGGTCAGATGGCGGGGGCACCGACCTGTAACATGTCCCTCGGGCTGTTACCTCAAACAACACGGGTGCTATTGCATATAAAATCAGTCGTACTCATTCTTCTATTTCTACAGTAAGACAAGCGCGGTGAACAGCAATAGCCGGTACAACCTAAAGCAGAGGTGTCAAACTCATTTTTATCACGGGCCACTTTGGAGTTGGTACGTCATGACCGTGAAACCACAAAACAACGTTGAATCGTCTCATCGCATCCTTACTTGTACGCAACAAATTGGTGGATTAGCCGTTTTGAAATCAGTCAGGCCAACTCGAATTGTTTGATCAACGATTGTTCGAGTGAGCGTCAACAGGGTAACAAAACGATTATGAAACCTCAACGTTATTTATTACTCGTGACAACTTGTCATTTCGGTCCGGATTTTAGCGATCATCACGCAAGTTGACGCACATGATTTGCTTTCGCGGGCCACATGAAATGAAGTGGCGGGCCGGACCGAAAGGAATAATTAGCTCTCCACGTAGCACAATCAAGAACATACAGTAGTGCAGTAGGCCAACGTGTTCATACAAATGGGAGCTTTTATTCCTAAAAAGGTATATTTAAACTTATTGTTGGACACTGTAAGCATGCACAGTATTAAACATGCTAAAATAAGAAAAAAAAATTGAACTCAAGGATAATTTGACTGAAACGTTCTGACCTTCAAATGTCAAGAAAAACAACTGTTAGCTTAGCAGCACAGCTGTTCTATTGAGTCGGAAAAACTGCAGTGTTTGGAGCCGCATGCATTGTTGTCACATTGAAATGTGTGTTATGGATGCACTGTATGGGCCTGACGTACACAGTCGATGTAATTAGAGTGTGAAAGGACAAAGCATTCCTTCCGTTTATAATGCTGATATATCGCCTGCTGGTGAAAAGAGAAGGCGCGGGGGAAGCAGCTGTCGTCGGGGTGACGCCGAGTTCACACCAACCTGTACTATGGAAATGAAGTCTCACTAGCACTCGGTAATTGTTTCCCCACTGTCATTTAAAAAAAAAAAAAAGAAAAAAAAGGAGGTATCTGAACAGGAACTTGTTTATCACAGGAGCTATTCAAATGTGTTTGTCGCGCGGTTGCACGGGTACTCTATCCATTAGAATAATCATCTTTTCAAGGCTCAACTCAATGACTCGCGCGCAGGTTTGAATGTTTATGTCCTATCGATTGTTGACTCACCGGATGGAAAAAGACAAGCTTTCTCCAGCGGCTGTCCGGGAGACGGTGAGAGAGGAGAGACGTTTGGATGGCTTACATCACAGGGGTACCCAAGTCCGGTCCTCCAGAGCCCCGATCCGACCTGTCTTAGATGCTTCCGTCCTCCAAAGACACTTGATTCAAACATTCATCTTATCAGCCAGCTTTGCAGAAGCCTAATAACGATCCCGATCATTTGATTTCGGTGCCTTGGAAGCGGGAGACATCTGTAATAGGCTGGATTCGTGGCTCTCGAGGACCGGACTTGGGTTTCACCCACAGATGGGCGTTTGAATCCAAAACCTGATCTTTTTTCCTGCTTCTAGGATATGGACAAATGTCAATGTCTATGTGCTACCATTGAAACTGTAAATTCAACTTCAACATGTAACTTCAACTTCGCACTGAGACGACTCAACGTTGCATTGCAGGGCCAACAAGCTGGCCTGCATTATCGTCAGCATTATTCTGTCCTCTGATTGGTCGGCAAAACGCGCAGATAGCGATTTGCGCAGGTACCAAAACCACGGCCAGCCACAACTGCACAGTACCATCAGGAGTCTGGCCAAAATCGGGTAACCGCCGTCTTCTGTACGATTGTGAGATTTCAGAGCTAGACAGCGCATTGTATTAATTTCTGGAAGCAGTTTGGACACACGCAATTGTTGCCCGCGTTTGCTCGACAATGCAAAGAGTCAAGCCCGATTACAATGTGCATATCTCGGAGGGCGACGTGCTGTCGCGCACACTTCAGCTCGCTTTAACTTTGTCTTTTGCGCTCAGAGAAAGAGACAGTCTGCCTTGCTGAGGGCTTCACTCAGACTTGGCGTCCACAGCACGCAGGGACGGCCCGAAAAGTCCGGCGAGCGGCCACGTGGCAACCTCCGACCTGCGGGGTTGGAGTCACTGGGTTTGGTTTTTCCGCCATCAGGCCAGCGGCGGCACAGCTGTAGCAGCGTGGCGGTGGCGG
>CAAKHF010003372.1:50082-64153 GCA_901007745.1 Hippocampus kuda
CAAGGGGGGGGGGGGGGGGGGGGGGGGGGGGGGGGGGGCATGTGTGGCTTCCAATCAGCCTGTGGCATGTGTGCCAATGTGAATCTTGCATTGATGTCAAGTCACTGGAAGATCGGTGGCACTACTCATTGACTGAGGGAGTTTTGAGAAGGTCAAATAAGCCACGATGAGATTGACTTCTTTCTTTTTTTTAAAAAAAAAAATAAGCATCACGATATTCTAAGAATCCTTTTGTCAAAATACAAACTGAGTTTGAGGACACATTTTGTATAATGATGGGCTTTCCTGTTTTCCGACTATCAGAAAAACAAAAATAAACATTCTAACTAGTACGAACACCAATCCAGGGTGTAGCCTGTCATCTTTTTGATCTTGATTTATTTTAAGCATCTTTCCTAGTCAGTTGAGCTCGAAACTGCCGCTGCTGCACTTACCGCCTCTTCTCAGTCACACAAGTGCAGCTGACAGCAGGAAGCCAAAACTGCACTTCAATGTCACGATTCACCTGCACTTCACACGTGATCCATTTACAAACATAATGACGCTTGATTTTAATCGTCAATGCTAGAGAGGTATGAACTAAGCAGAATTTACAGACAACGGTGTTTTTTTAAGTGCGGCATTACTTGCATTCTTGCATTACTCATACCGGTGCCTGGGTGAAGGCCATCAAAGAAATCACTTTTTATGATGAGTCTACCAAAGACATTTTTGGCATCTGATCACACCCAAAACATCATCGACGCACACATACTCCATGTATTAAAGCAATTAAAACTAAAACTAATAAAAGCTCAAATGAAGCATTTTCAAAAAATACAAACAAAAAGTTAACAAACCTGTTCTAAAAACGAATTAAAACGGATTTTTTTTAAAAATGAGTCAAAACAAAATAAATGCTGAAAAATAGCAAACTATTCTAATCCTGGTTAGGACACGATCAGAAGTGGAAAAACAACCTCTGTGCCCATCTGCGATTAATTTTGTCTGTCATGCGGCACGTGGATCTAACATGCGATATGACGCTGCCACAGGTGGAAATGAGTTTTGCCGTTCTAAATGAGGTCAGTATTTTGATTCGATATCCATTCGGAGAAGGCCACCGCTGCTTTGCGTCACCTCACAAAGAGTAGAACACATCTGTCCGGGCCAGGAGACACAAAGACAACAAGCAGCAGCAGAGCATGTGTCTTTCATTGGGAAGGCGATTCCAGGCTTACTTTGCCTCAGGTTTGAAAAAAAAAAAAAAAAAGCTTGCAGTGCATCTGTCATTTCTGTAAATGCCTCATCCTGAGCCCTGATGTTGTTGTTAGGGCGAAACAGATGGGAGTGTTAAAATTGAATGATGTAGTACACGTCCCGGGTGGACTGTGTTTTCTTATGCCGCCATTACTCTTGCCGTCCTTGGTGATGAATCTGAGGAGACCTCAGAGGACGTTAAAGGAGGCCTGCAGGGGTACGAGGGACAGGATTGAATCGTTTAAATGATGCAAGGTAGCCACCAGAGGGCAGGTTTTGCAGCTACCGCGCCACCACGTTCCATTCTCCAGGCGCGCCATAATAGAGGAAGGCGTTCTCCATCGCACTGTGTGATCCATTTCGGTACAGTACAATGCTCTGCGTAAGACGGTGACAACCAGATTTGTGCACCTACAACTCAGAGGTCTTCTGCATTGAAAAACAAATCCAACGGTAGTTGTAAAAGCACGTCCAGATGGGAGACAATTAAAAGTTTGTCACCACTTGTGTAGTTTTACAATGCGAACGTTTCTCATCTAGTCAGGTGATCTACTCTTGGGTGTTTGTGCAGCGTACCTTTGCACATTTGTCCACTTCAACGCTGGCAAATTGGCCCCAAAAGCAGCCGGAGAGCAATGTTGTGCAAAAAGCCAGCGGAGCGGCGAGCGCGTCGGACAATAAAGCACAATATGGGCGCTGTTTTGTTACCAGCACAAAAATGTTAGTGCAGCATTTTAGTGGTGAAAGGTTTTCTAACTTTGCATCAGCCCCTCTTTTTCATTGGCCACTTTAAAATGGGGGAGAAAAAAAATGGCAGTCATTTTTCTCCTCCAAAAGCCAGTTTGTTTTTTTTGGGTTTTTTTTAACAGGACCACATTTCCTCTGGTGACACACTTCTGTGATGCCCTTTTTTGCAATCACGTCTTTCATTCTCGTCTGGCACCGGCTTGCAAAGGAAAGTGCTGAGTGCAAATGCCCCACACAGACCCTTCTGATTGCGGCAGCCCGGTGGTGATTTTTTATTTTTTTTGCAGACGACAATACAAAAGAAAACGTCTGAGGCAAAAGCAGCACCATTTCCTGTTCCCAGTTTAGTTGTGAAATGAAGCTCCCACACAGTCAAATGCCAAAATCTTCTTGATGGATACGCTGATTGCCCAATAGTACAGCTGATTACAAAGGTAACACTCAAGCTGACGCCGCCTCCCATGTCATCATTTTAAGAAGGCGCATAAAAGTCCTTTTTATGAGAAATACAGCCACTCATTCTTTTGACATCAGTTAAAAAAATGTAACAGCATTAAACGTCCAATATGCTTCTTTGAGCAGAGGTGTATTTTTTGAACGCCTTCCCCCTGCCGCAGCTCCCCCCTCTATCTCAGATGCGGTCAAATTCCCGCTGCAGCACCTGTCACTCCTCTTGATGAGCTGTCAACTTTGAAGCAACATCAAGGCACATAGCAGCACTGCAGGTGTCTGAGTCTGACAGCTAGCGCAGCCAATTGGCT
The DNA here is from genome assembly GCA_901007745.1 of Hippocampus kuda. NCBI lineage: Eukaryota > Metazoa > Chordata > Actinopteri > Syngnathiformes > Syngnathidae > Hippocampus > Hippocampus kuda. Next base: position 52,830 of record CAAKHF010003372.1, read on the forward strand.
AAATTTATAGAAAGAAGGTGGATGGGGGTTGGGTGGGGGGGACTAAACGGCTCTGTCAAAGGGCGCTGGCAAATATAGCACAGAGCACCGAAGAATAATAAATGCATGGAGTTCGTGTTTTGGAGGAAGGTGTCCTTTCCTTTGTCACGTCTTGCTTGGGAATGTTGTAAAAAGTCTTCACAAGGTGTGGTCATTTCTGTTTAGAAAATGTTTTTGAAAAACGAATATTAGTGTCAAAGTGTATTCATGTGCACCATCCTTTTTGCAAATAGAATTTCAAGTTGGTTGTTAACTTAGCAGCGTGCAATCATTGTGGCCAATAAGAGAATAGTGCCATGTCACATTGGTTTTTTTTTTCCCCATTAAATTTGAGTTCAATTGGTTTACGTTGCAGTGGTAAAAGAAAAACAAAACGGATTCTATACAGATGCGAATGCCTTTGAGAAAGCCGTCATGACAGCAATCTGTTAATGCCAAGAAATGCGGTTTGTGTGCCTACACGGTTCTCTTGTCTACGTCTTGTGTTCAAATTTACACTTGCTTCAAAAGGGATGCAGCTGTCATTTAAAACACCGTCACGCATCTATCTGTGCACCGGCGGGCCCTTGGGATCCATCACGATCCAAAGCAAAGGTAAAGGGGAGGGTGTGCGCTGTTTAAAAATAAAAAAAAAAAAAACGGCATCTCTCAAGTGTGACGCACGAAATAACACTTGAGTCGCGGCCGAGCTGCAAGTATGATCGCTGGTCCGTGCCCTCAAGTGTCCAGCCAGGTGCCATCCATCCATTTTTATTTATTTATTTCCAAATAGAAAGACCCACCCTTGTATTTGCGGATAAATGTAAAGAGTTTGCTCGAGCGGCCGTCTTGACCTTAGCGTTGGAGTGGTACTCAAGCAGGTTTGTGATCTCCCCTGAGCGAAGCACTCTGAAGCCAAGAGAGCTTGTGTGTTTTACCAACTTGTTAGGAGGAAGCTGTGATGTCCTAAGGAAGACTGCCACCGCCGCTGTGTCGCACCCCCAGGCCCTTGCTTGATTGTGTGAATATCACTAAAATGTCTTCAGGATGTGTTAAAATAGCTTTTTATCTCATGTCACACGTGCTAAGTTGTAAAAGTTGCATCGTGCTAACCACGCGGTCACCAAGCAGCTCAGCTTTGCTCGGCCGGGGAGCCAAATTTTAATCAGGAAAAAGAAACGCAGGGCAAGACTGCGGCGAAATGGATCTTTGAAAATAAGAACGGCAATCACTCCTAACCAACTACCAGGAGTGGTCATTCATATGGCCGGCCAGGTACGAGAAATGAGCAGCTTTTGCTTTTGAAAAGTCGAGCCCAGGTTGCTATGTGTAGTTAAAAGGAAGCGATACTGAATCTGTGAAACTCCTCCAAAATGTCTGTCAAGCACAAATCACACCCTACTGATCAATCAAATGCACATTATGTGGGAGAAATCTAACACCCATTAAGGCAATGTAAAACTGCATTTACGCATGCGGCATTACAAAAAAACAAAAAAAAGCCTCCGTCTTCTGCTTCACCTTCTATCGGCTTGGTGGAAGACACCATTGGGCTAATTCGGTGCTGTTACATTTTTTAACTGACTGTCAATTGTGTTGCTTGTTATCCATCGACAAGTATCAGAGGTGCAATAGAGGCAAAAGAGCCGCCGTGATAAAAACGCATCTAATTATTCTGATCAGAATAAGCGGAAATGCCTGTGAACACGCACGTGACTTCTTCATGCCAATGGTGAGTTCTTTTTGAAAAGGCCGGGCAAATAAATACCCCTAAATAAAGATAGGACTCAATCTGTCCTCCCACCGACTTCACCAAAACACACACAATTATTTTGTTGTCTGGTGGTAAGCATCTCTAAGTTACGAACCTTGATATGTTGAAAAGGGAGGGGGCGGGTCACACAATCACACTATGATCTATCCTCCACCCCAACCAAATAAACCCCAGGTGACATCAAGTTCATCCCGACAGAGCCACAAAGGGAAGCATCGACCAGCTTGCTCACGAAGGAGAAATACGGCGACTTCCTCACCCCTCAAGCTGTTGCCAATCCAATCCAATTGTGGACATTCTAAGTGGGCCAACAGTCATTATTTCTGTAAAAAATGGTGCTGGCAGACATGCATTGTTGCGCACTGTTAAAATACTGCAGGACACAAAGCAAAAGCCTTTTGACCTAGCGCGGCATGGGAAGAGCAATCGCTCCCTGGATACAAAGAAATCAATATTCTGCATTTATGTGGAGGGCCCTTTTGTTAAATGGACAAACATCCCCTTATGAGTGTTTACAATGAATGCAGTTGCCACAAATTACAAAAAAAAAAAAAAGAAAATGAACTGTGTGACCCATCTTAAAAGCTGACTGTTTAAATGGAATTTAGCGATCACCTTTAAAAAAAAAAAAAAGCCAAAGTCAAGCTGGGAAACAAAAACCTCATTAAGACCAAGATCATCGGAGCGTGACCGCCGCCGATTAGCTCACGCTCAACAATTGGATTGTAAATCAAGTTCAACATTGGCGGATATTTGCAAAATTCAAACATAACTAGTTAATTTACTCTCTGATGAGCTCGACTCGAAGACGACGAAACACTGCAGGACTGCTCGTGAGTCAGGGGAAGATCGCAAGAACAGAACTTACTTCTGCCCTTGGTTGGTGTAGTTGTTGTCGTAGGACTCGTATCCTTGGTCATCATACGCCGTTCCAAAGCCGTCGTCGTAGTCCTGAAACAGAAGATTCCGACAATGACGCGACAATCTAAAAGGTAGCTAAGAGTTTCCGGCAGTGGTCCCCAAACATTTTTTTTGGTGTGTCACGGAACAGTTGAATGGAGAACAAAATGAATCAACACATTACGAAATGTACCAATCAGGAATAATAAAGTACGCCTGATCATGTAAACATAATAATAGTCACGTTATGATCCTAACAACGGCGCAAGCGTCATTGCTACTTGCAAATGAGACTGATCAAAAGACAACACGACTGATTGCCGCTTTCATCCGGTGGCTAGCGGCTCGTCATTAGCGACTAAACTGCTAATGTTTGTGTGGGCAGGCTGTTGCAAACTCTGCTCGCATTTTTTTATGCTTTCCATTCGGGTGCTACTTGTTCAATTGACTCAACAGGCTTCTTGTTTTGCTTTGTTTTGTTTTTTTTGACGAGATACCACGCACAGCAGCTTCAAGTCGCTCCGGAGAGGTCGCTAGTGGAGGAACGTCCCTTGTCAAAATTGTTTCATCTCCGAAAGTCACGGCTGCCCATCAGCGGTGCATTTCGCTGTTAAAGTTTGGACAATTTGTTAGGCTTGCTTTTTGTGCACTGCTCCTTCTTTCATTTATCGGCGAATTCTGTTTATTTCAACTTGCGAACCAACGTTAGAAGGAAGACTCCGACTGGCTGGAGTTGCGCACATTTCCTCCACGTTTGATGGAGTAATTTCGACCGAAAGGCTTAAAAAAAAATCAAGTGGCATCCAAACAGGCCAATCTGCTTCCTATGCTCGGGCCGCCAGAGCAGCGCCTGCATCCGCTTTGTATCAATTGAGTGACAGCGGGATGGAAGGACACGTGCGGTGGTCACGTCTCATCACCGCCTCAAAGCCTGAGCCTTGAACATCTGTTTGGACCGTGGCAATGTACCCCCCCCCCCTCCACCGCTCCGCGTGGCACATGCGCAGCACCCCCTCCGCCGAGAGAAACATCAAAGCCAACCGCTGCCCCACCCGTCCTAATTCGGAATAAACGGGACTTACGTTGCACAAAAGGTTTCGACCCCTAGCGACGTGCCTCCTCCCCCCACTGCGCACTTCTCAGCTAATTCCATCGCCGTCTGATTTGCATGCATGAAATTAATGTCGGGAAGATTTAGCCCCACAAGAAATGCTCATCACATCCACTTTATTATGAAGGTACTAATGCCTGATTACAAGTGCACTTTTTTTATTCAAAATGACAGAGTTCAAATGGAGTCTTATATCGTTCAGTCTCCTGGAAAAAAAAAAAGGGTGAAGTATTGTATGCCCGAGATGTACAAAGTTCTTCAATCTGTGTTCAGTACGTATAAGCTGAGTAGGCAATGGAATGAGAGATTGATTCAAATATGGGGCACCGCAGGTGTCAGTTGGGTCCCGGGCATAAACTCAATTTTGGTATCAAGCTATGAAGTTTTCTTCAGTCAAATCCCCCCCCCCAAATTTGCATTAATTGTTTCTTTATTTTAAATAAACTGATTGGCTATTGATCCGTCCTGGGTGTAACCCAACTCTCACTAAATCCAGCTGGGATATGAACCTACATCCCAGTTTATTGTCAAAAGGCGATATGGCAAATAGTTGAGCATAAATGGCCCCCAGGCCGTTGTTTGGAAGCCCCCTGATACAGAGTTGATTTCTCCCAACGTGCATGTTTGTGTACAATTTGCTATTGAAATTCTGGCGGGAAGCCATTTGTTCTAAAAGAGTAAAACATTTATTATGCGACTCACCGCATGTAACAAGACGTTTTAATTGAAAGGCAAATGCGACACACAAACGTGTGACAATCTATCACGTTAATAAAAGCAAATTGCATTCGCATTATTGCCCGGCCACTCCAGTCCTTGCTCCCTGCACAAAGTGAACAAAACACAACCTCGATATGAAATCACAATTGCATCCAGTAAGCGAGTGGCTTATCTCACAGAAAGCGCAGCTTTCCCTCAGTCACTCTGACAGACTGCTGAAATAAACAAGGTAAAATGTCAGAAATGTCAGCTTGAGATGAAATCTTTTTGGGTTTAAAAAAAAACTGAGCAGTGTTTATTTTTATTGTTATAAAGTTATACCTATTATCCAACTCTAAGTCTAGGCTGGGGGGAAAAAAAAAGTGTTGTCATAAATATTGAATAAGCAGCGACACAAAAAGTAAAACCATGTAGCACGGCGGTGAAAACACAGTCTTAGCTGTCAAATAAAATCACTCCGGTACTTGTATACAGTCAAAGGGTGCGCTTGATAACAAAGTCGGGTGTCACGTGCGGAAAAAGCATCCGGGAAAAAAAAAAAAATCCCCCACAATGAGCACAGAATAACAGCCATCCGTTTGAATGCGGTGCACGCAGGCGGTTGCTTTCACTCGCCATGTGAAAGTGGTCGCAAAAAACAGAACAATACGCAGCTGCCTCGACTTCAGAGAAATATTTACATTTGCACTCGGCTCTCAAGAGGAAATATGGAGCTTTGATACAAAATTCATGCATGATCCAGATACTATAGTTCTCCGTATGGCCATTTGATCAGAAATTAATGAGCTTATTGTTTTTTTCATTTGAGCTTGAACCTGGTGAGAATGTCGATGCAAGAATAATAAAACCCAAGTTCGCAAACTTCCAAATGACTTACTGTACATCTGAAAGCAAGTAAGTGGGACTATTTGCTGTGTTCTCATGAGAATTGAGTTGGAAAACCCTGCACCGTTTTCATAATATATTCAAACTGGACTATTTCCCAACAACATGTGTCACACTGTGTTTGCATATAGCTTTGTGCATAATTCCAAGTTCCACCACTCAAATATGTCCGTTTTCTACTAATTGCTGTGCGAACGGCCACAAAATTCCTGAGAGAACATGTCTGACGGCGAATTGGTTTATCGTGGCTTTGTTTTACATTCCACACTGCCAAAAAGTGGTTAAACAATGGACTTGAGTCTTTATTATGGCTTTAATTGCATCCCCATTGAGTTCGTACAAGTGCTTTGAGGCGCTTTAAGGTGAAATCTGAGTGTGGACTCGACTCACTGGATGGTTCTGGAGGATTTTAATCAAAGCATATTTCAAGTGGGTCAATGTGCACAAAACAGCACTTACAACAGGGGTAGGGGTGACCTATTTCAGCGTCGGTTTCTATAAAGTGTTAGTCCTCTCATAAATCTGGAAATAACGGTCACAAACTGAATAGTGAATTCTCGGATGCCCAACCCTGCCACCAAACGTGGCAATATTGTTTATATTATAAAAATAAAAATGGGGCAACAGCCGGGGACAAAGCACAAGCATTTTAATTTTAGTTTTTGAGATTTTTATGACAAATGAATCATCTCTTTTGACAGGCCTCAATATGGCTGAAAATTGGCCAGTCCTTGCAAGCACTGTGGAAAGTATCCTGGTGGAAATGTACAGCGGATGTAACGCAACCCTGCAAAAGCCGTGAAAAATTATCCTACCACGAAAAAAAAAAAGTTTCTAGTATTGCGCATGAAATTGAATCATATGTCGGCCATCTTGCAGCGAGGCAGCCATTTTGGGTGAGTTCCGTGGCTCTCTGACAAGACCGCCTCTAGAAATTCCCCAAAATGGCAGTAATGTAAAAAGACAAACAGTTGAATTTCTCCAAGTATCAAAACATAGTACAACCTACTCAGTCAAAGAGTTGCTACCGTACTTCTTCGCTCTTTAATTCGTGAAGTACCGAAAATGAGCTGATGTTCGAGATGCTAGTTAGCCACGCCAGCTGCCCCAGTACTGTCATCAATTGTCGACACGTTCATTCTAGTTGCAAACATTCATTTCAAGACAGTTGTTATACTGACCATGAATGTGTCCAGAGTGAGGTGCGGCACTCTCGTAAATGTGATCATGTATTGGACATGTTACCGCTTCGAGTAGCTGCTGTTCTTAAGCATTCCGCTTGTTAGTATTCCGCTCTCTCCCCTGAACTCGGCACTGTCAGTTCAAACAGTTCCCTGGATGATGCACTCCATTTGTGTAACCTTGTACTGAGGAGCATATTAACCTTTAACGGTGTTATTGCCATTTATTAGAGCCCCCCCTTCCCTTTACAAGCGAGAGCTTGTCGACTGATAAATCACCTTGTCGGCGGACTCTTTTCTTCGGCGTCAAACGTGTGGAAAATTGTTGGAAATAAGACGGCGGAAATACAGCGAGTGAAGCTATTGAGATATCTGATATCCCCCCTTTTACTCGAAAATATCTTGGCGAGCACAATAATGCAACACGCCTGCAATACTGCTGTGCCCCCCCCCACCCCACCCCCGCCCCCGAACACGAGACAGGATTAGTGTGACAGTGTTGGGGGGCGGAGGGGAGTGCCGGCGGTTGCGGCGGCGAGGAGGTTATTGGATGGGGCAGAGCCGGCGAAAGGGAGGCAGATAGCGCTCCCTAAGTGACTCTTTCATTTGTATGCCAGAGGACGGCTGAGAGGCGTGTTGTTAAAAGATAAGGGGCGGCCTCTGAGGCCACGAAAGACGAACAGAGGGCTGGCTTCTCTGTGTTACTACAGCGCTATCACTGCTGCTCCACTGTGCTCCACAACAACACCGCAGCAGATAGGGCGACATCGATACGCTCCCTGCGCAAGGCTCGACTTCATTTGGGGAAATCAACCCATTTCTTCAAACGGTGACCAGGGCTGTTTGTTTACCCCATTGAGAGAGAGCACCGGGCGTCTCTCCGGGCTAAGGTGATGAAAGGAAGACTTGTTCTTTGTACAAACGCAAATGACATTTTTCACGTTGGACTGCCGATGTTTCAATCTTCAACCGCCGCCATAACAACGGATGAATAAATAAACCAAGATAACTGTTTGTCAAAACCGACAGTTACAGCTCAATTGAAAAAACAAAATTACAACCTGAGAGGAAGAAGTCAAAATAAACAACCGAGGTAATATGCTCGCACGACCCTGCACGCCTTTTGTAACTGGGGATGGGGATGTTCAGATTCAACTCATCACTTTCCAACTCCTGTTCAATCACCACCACTAAAAATACGTTGAAAATAAAGATCAGATGTTCTCATAAGCTTGACCTAAGCATTTAATTTCTCGCTTCATGAGCAACGACAGCGCACAAGCCTGTGATTGCTCGGGACATGGTGTCCATTAGCGGGGGGCCGGTAGTTGTGGAATTACGGTAGTTCAACAGCAGCCCGTGTAGTGCTTTGTCAAGAGCCACACATGATACATATGACGCTCTTAGGACTTAACTGTATTCACGTTTCACATCTCTGTAAGCAAAACTGATTTTGTGACAAATGACTCGGATCTCTCCGAGATCGCTCTCTCTTTTTATAGTCTCGGTTTAGTCGCACCTGAATCAAAATTCACATCTTCGCAGCAAGCGCGTTAATGAAACAGCCCTGCAGAAATCCCCACGCATTGAAAAGAGGAAATGGAATAGCGCTGCCTCTGCTTCACCTCCAGGCCGCGGTACATCCGGGACGGGCCACCGGCCCCCATCAATTACACCCATACGGCCCGCCATTCGATTTGCACACCTACACTGGGAGGCATTTTAGATCAAAATGTGACGCCTGGCTCACGCTGACCAGCGGATGACCTTCGTGCTGCAGCAGTGGATCGCAAAGAGAAAATGCAGAGGCGTTTCACCCATCATCCGCCCACCGACGGGTCCATCACTCGCTGCAATAATCCATCTGGATGAGCATATATTTGCCAATACCTTGACTTGTACGTGTACATGCACCCCACTCACTCATCCATCCGTCCAACAGTCCAGCCAGTCCGCTGAATACCCAGCTGGGCATCATTTACAATCGCCATCCATTCGGGATCAACTATATTCGGGGTATAGTAAATGAGAAGAGGAAAGGAAAGCAAGAAGGTGAAAAAAAAAGGAGTAAGCCTATAAATGGACAAAGGGGAACAGTTTGAACAGGATGCAATTAACACTGCTTGGCTCTCGACAGGGCTGAACATGTCCACCTTGGCCTGGGGGACATGAGGAAAAGACTTTTTTTTTTTTTTTTGCCTGTGTACATGAGTGTGAATTGGTATTGGAATTGAATAAGCCACACCAAATACACATGAACGGCAAGTGTCCTGGTCTTTGCATCCAAAGAGCTTCTTGTCCACAATCAAGTTTCGATCAGATGTTCATGTTTCTATTTATTTCTGCACACTAGTAGGACAACGACATGCTACCAGTGTAGGCAAAACTGTGTACTCGTTTACGTCTGCGTGCTACTATGAGATAAGCGCTCGATGTTAACTACTAGTAGAATTTTAGAAAGCCATCGCACCGCACTAGTGGATTGATTAGGGCATGCTAGTAGAATAAGAATAACTGCTTTGCACAGTAAGCTAAAAAAAAAAAAAAAATCCACCAATGCCATGATTTTGACGAACTAGTAGTATCATTTTGGCAGACTAGTTGAACAACTACGTTACTCATGAGGTACGCAGAAAGATTTTTTTTTGGTGGGGGGGGGGGGGGGGGGGTAAAGGGACACGTGAAAACTGTTTTGAATTCAGAACGAATGCCTCGTGTGTCTTCTCGAATAAAAAGAACAGCTGGAGCATGTTTTACAAGTCCGGGAATGAATGCATGTTTAAACCGGAGGTGAAGCGGCAACATCACTTTGTCATGTCACTGATGACTACAAAAGGGGTTTGTCAGCACCTGATGGCAAACACTTGGCTTGCGACGGTGATGTATTCGGATAACACGGAGCAACTCATTCTGCGTCTAATTTGCTGCGATGTGCTTCGATTTATCATCAGGCAGATGCCGGGATCCTTTTTTTTTTTTTTTTTTCCCGTCCCCTACCGGATACACAGGTGCCAGTGTCGTGGGTTGTAGTTTACAACGGTGACAATGATGGGAAACAGCTGGTGCGGGAGTCATTCCCTCGACCTCCACGCATTTGAATTGCAACCCGCTGAATAAAGCTGTCACATGTGCTTAGGCACGGGCCGCTGCGGTAATAACGCAAGTCGGGCCACCTCCACTCTTCCGTTTCTTAACATTGGGATGTTGAGACAGGAGCTGCTGGCCCCATCCGGCTTGACAAAGTGGCACAAGATTTTGCCACAAATGCGCCGAAGCCATCACTTAATCTCTTGTAGATTTCGATCTCACACCCATATTTCTTTTTTGACTGCACAGGCAAAAAAAAAAAGAAGAATCTATACCCCATACACTCATCCATTCATCCATCTATTTCTCATACTGCTTCTCCTGTTACGGGTTACAAGGAACTGGAGCACATCCCAGCTGACTTTGGGAAAAAAAACGGACTATAACGTGGACTGGTCATGATTAAATCAGGAAAAGAGGAGACTGATCGATATATCGGCAACGGTCACTTACATATTCGTCATAAGTGTCCTGGACAATGGGTGGAACCGGTCGATATGCAGTTGCCGGGGGGGCTCCCCTGGCTCGTTGCACCCCCCTCCCTCTTGCAGATGCTGTGCGGCTGGGCGGGGCTCCTCTGGGCGCCGCTCCCCTGGGCATGGCCGCGTGCAAAGGCGGCACTCCTCCTCGACTCCTGACGGGGCACACAAACGCAAGCTTGGGCCAAAAGTGCGTAAAACCACGAGTCAGGTTTTTGCAGTCAAGCAGCACATGATGAACTATTTGAGGTAGATATACACGTGTGCGCCGTGTCAACGGCTCGCCAAAACATTTCAGGATACGGTTACACTCATCGTATTGTATATCATCAATAATATATGATGTCAACTGCAATCACGCTCATTATGACGAGCTCCCTGCATTGATTGTCTGAAAGGAAGCTGCCTTCCACACCGGCTACATTTTGTCAACATTACGGCGCTGTTAGTAGTACAAACACGCGAGCATGCCATTGAGTGGGAAAATACCGTACGAGACCCTGAGATTTGGACCTGGACAGTCTTCTGACTCTTCTCACTGAGCCGACACAAAACGCTGCAGTTTTCTATGTATGAAGTCAAAGGTTGGCCGAGCTTGCGGTTTGTGAAGGTGTCAACGCTTTTATCGGCTTTTATCGGCTAAATAGTCTCTAAGGGCAGTTAAATGATGTGTAGCAATAGGAAAAAAAAAACCCACAAAAAGGTGGCTCTGAGGGTCATTTGCTTTCTATCGTTTTCATTCCGTGTGCACGGCGCATCGGTGCAACTTGGGATTCTGAAGACGATCACGGACAGTGGTGGATGTTTACCTGAAAGGAACGAGAACAGGCTGATGCTGAGTTAGGTCGAGGGGCAAGGTTTTTCCCAAACATTTTTTTTTAATCCTTGAATTCAGAGCAAAAAGAAATGAACAAATCTTAGTGAAGAAAACTGCACTCAACCTCTCTCAATACATTGGATTTGAAATCAATCTTGCATGGAAGGCCCTAATCACGTGATATCTAAAGTCAGAGCAACATATCAATAACCTGGGTGTCCTTGGTTAACAGATTCTATTATAAGGCGTGTTGCTTTTCTTTTATAGCAAATATAAACAAATACACACTTGTGTGTGTGTGTGTGTGTGTGTATGTGTGTGTGTGTGTGGGGGGGGGGGGGGGGGTTCTTCA